>BGPT01002115.1:59073-63711 GCA_003297045.1 Symbiodinium sp. clade C Y103 | reverse complement strand
CGTTCAAGCCTGCCGTTTGCCTGCCCACGGCCATGGCCTTCACCATGTCCAAGCTTGTTCCAGCAAGCTCGCCCCCCGCAGGCCCATCCAAGGCAACTCATCCGCTACACACCAGCGGCCAAACATCAGGGCCATGTGCTTTTAAAGGTGTTCAAGCCTGCCGTTTGCCCGCCCTCAAACCCCTGAAATGCTTCAAATGCTTCCGCAGGCCTTTCCAAAGCCAATNGTTCAAGCCTGCCGTTTGCCCGCCCTCAAACCCCTGAAATGCTTCAAATGCTTCCGCAGGCCTTTCCAAAGCCAATCTCGCCCCCCGCAGGCCCATCCAAGGCAACTCTTCCGCTAAACATTACCGGCCAAACACTAGGGNGCCGTTTGCCCGCCCTCAAACCCCTGAAATGCTTCAAATGCTTCCGCAGGCCTTTCCAAAGCCAATCTCGCTCCCCGCAGGCCCATCCAAGGCAACTCTTTCGCTAAACACCAGCGGCCAAACACCAGGGCCATGTGCTTTTAAAGGCGTTCAAGCCTGCCGTTTGCCTGCNAGGCCCATCCAAGGCAACTCTTTCGCTAAACACCAGCGGCCAAACACCAGGGCCATGTGCTTTTAAAGGCGTTCAAGCCTGCCGTTTGCCTGCCTTCAAACCCCTGAAATGCTTCAAATGCTTCCGCAGGCCTTTCCAAAGCCAATCTCGCTCCCCGCAGGCCCATCCAAGGCAACTCTTCCGCTAAACACCAGCGGCCAAACACCAGGGCCATGTGCTTTTAAAGGCGTTCAAGCCTGCCGTTGCCCGCCCTCAAACCCCTGAAATGCTTCAAATGCTTCCGCATGCCTTTCCAAAGCCAATCTCGCCCCCCGCAGGCCCATCCAAGGCAACTCTTCCGCTAAACACTGGACACACTTGAAACGATGTCTCTCAGGAATTACAATGCTTCAGCATTCAATGTTAGAGATTCTCGTGGCTTCCCATGTCAAATCCCTTTTTTTGGCTATCCTCAAGACATCCAAATCTTATGGATGTTAGTAAAGCAATGTCATAAACTACCAATATGTTGCTGATTTGTATCACCCGTTTACGGTAAATTTAGTGCCAGTGGATCCTACTGCTTACTAACCTTTATACTTTATCCAAACATCTGGATCATTCTGTTCGTCAATTCATTTTATGTATATATACTTATCTACACAATGGGGGTTTTGACATGGATANCTAACCTTTATACTTTATCCAAACATCTGGATCATTCTGTTCGTCAATTCATTTTATGTATATATACTTATCTACACAATGGGGGTTTTGACATGGATATATAACCATCACAACAAATCTACCAAATACACATTCTGAGCCTCAAAAAAAGTCTCCAACCCTGGCCCCTCCCCCTTGAAGGGGGTCGGCGGCACCAGGGCGCTAGCCCATTCTATTTCAATTTGCGCGTTATATACCCCTAATCTAGCCCAAATATTATGCACAGCGACGAGAATCAAATGTATATGTAACCAAAAATAGCAAATTTCAGCGAAATTGTGTTGACAAATAAAAAAATTATGGCAAATCCTCTTGGCGGGGCTTTGATATAAGGATATAGGCCCCCCCTATTTGCTGCAGTCAAATCTATGGCTGGCGCGACGCGCATCAAAGTCGTGAACAGCTCACAAGAAGGTTGTTATCCTATCCGCCCAGCCAATACGAGTTGGAATAAAACCTTTCATTCCTTAGCCAAAAACATACACATTCCCTCTCACTGCTGGTGTCTCCCGCCCGTGCTTCCCGCCAGCGCCAAACAGGGCGACCGAGACTGACATTCTTTTTTGAGGTAAAGTGTTTGCGGAAGCTGCAGCAGGCAAGCAGCAGCAGGCAAGCAGCAGCAGCAGCAGCAGCAGCAGCAGCAGCAGACAAGCAGCAGCAAACAAGCAGAAGCAGGCAAGCAGCAACAACAAACAAGCAGCAGCAGCGAAGCAGAAGGAGGCAAGCAGCAGCAGGCAAGCAGCAGGCAAGCAGCAACCAGCGTGCCCCCTTGAAAGAATGATCAAATATAATCGCTAAGAATTGTCACACTACAAAACTTGAACTTTTTCCAGGCGCACGGCCCCAAAACAATGAAATCGTGCAGTTCTTATGTATTGTAATGATGTCAAAATTGAAATTTTTCCAGGCGCACGGCCTCCCGATACGACTTTCACAAGCTGATACGACGTAACCCTAGTGCTAATACATCTCAAATTCGTCCTGCATTACCGGTGGATCGTGCTGGCTCTCCTGAAACAAAAGGGACAACCATGAGAATGAAATAATATGAGTATGAGGACATACGATCAAAATCAGGACACATGAGAAAGCTTTTTGAAAATTACTTTGCTTCGAGTGATCCCCACCATGACACCTATTTGGCATTTTGTGTGATACAGATTTTGACAGTCTTTGGTGCAACTTTCTGGCAGGGAAGAGAGGGAGAGGACGACTCTGATGAAATCTAGAGACCGAAGGTCTTTAGATTTCATCAGGGTCGTCCTCTCCTCCTCTTCCTCTTGGCATTCTATTTGACATTCGCTCTGGCATTCTATCTGGCATTCTATCTGGCATTCTATCTGGCATTCTATCTGGCATTCTATCTGGCATCCTATCTGGCATTCTTTCTGGCATTCTATCTGACATTCTTTCTGGCATTCTGTCTGGCATTTTATCTGGCATTCTATCTGGCATTCTATCTGACATTCTTTCTGGCATTCTATCTGGCATTCTTTCTGGCATTCTTTCTGGCATTCTATCTGGCNTCTATCTGGCATTCTATCTGACATTCTTTCTGGCATTCTATCTGGCATTCTTTCTGGCATTCTTTCTGGCATTCTATCTGGCATTCTATCTGGCATTCTAAATGGCATTCTTTCTGGCAGTCTATCTGGCATTCTTCCTGGCATTCTATCTGACATTCTTTCTGGCATTCTATCTGGCATTCTATCTGGCATTCTTTCTGGCAGTCTTTCTGGCATTCTATCTGGCATTCTCAATGGCATTCTTTCTGGCAGTCTATCTGGCATTCTTTCTGGCATTCTATTTGACATTCTTTCTGGCATTCTTTCTGGCATTCTATCTGGCATTCTCAATGGCATTCTTTCTGGCAGTCTATCTGGCATTCTTTCTGGCATTCTATCTGACATTCTTTCTGGCATCCTGTCAGGCATTTTATCTGGCATTCTATCTGGCATTCTATCTGACATTCTTTCTGGCATTCTATCTGGCATTCTTTCTGGCATTCTTTCTGGCATTCTATCTGGCATTCTATCTGGCATTCTTTCTGGCATTCTATCTGGCATTCTTTCTGGCAGTCTATCTGGCATTCTATCTGGCATTCTTTCTGGCATTCTATCTGACATTCTATCTGGCATTCTATCTGACATTCTATCTGGCCTTGAGGTCCGGCAGTGCCCACTGGGATCTGGAGCTCGCGGTTGAAGTCCGGCAGCGCCCACTGGGATCTGGAGCTCGCGGTTGAAGTCCGGCAGCGCCCACTGGGGTCTGGGGCTCGCGGTTGAAGTCCGGCAGTGCCCACTGCGATCTGGAACTCGCGGTTGAGGTCCGGCAGTGTCCACTGCGATCTGGAACTCGCGGTTGAGGTCCGGCAGTGCCCATTGGGATCTGGAGCTGGCGAGGAGGAGGCGGGAGGAGGAGGAGGAGGACCCCGGGCAGCTGTGATAAAATCTAGTGACCCTGACCTGGCAGGTGGGGAAAAATGTTTGTTTAGCCAACAAATGCAGATGATTGCATGGCCCATATTCCAGTTCTTACTACCAGCTGGAAGCAAACAGTGCTCTTGCGTTTGCAAATATGATGAGTTGACCGACGGGCAACTACATATTCTTGGGGCAATAATCTAGCACGAATCTGCCGCCAGAATTAGGTTCAGTTCAGCCTAGCCATTAAAACTTGAAAAAGCACTTGTTTTGAGATATCTTCACAAGTCAGGTTTGTGGTGCTGGCCAAAAAACGTGAAGCGGCAATAAGGCTCAAAGAGACTTATGAAAAGTAAGGTCATTGTGGAGTTGTCCAAGCAGGACCGGCAACAACAGGCGCAAGGAAGCAAGAGGGAAAGGAAGCATCAGGCCTGACTATATTTCACTTGAATGGCTATGAAAAAGTATCTAGCGCCACGCTAGCGCAAACCTAGCGCTAAGCTGCAGGAAAACGATCCCACTGCATATGCACAGGACTCCGCCTTCTAATGAAATCTAAAACACATCACTGCCCAAATATTCATGGCCCTCGGATTTGAAAGTTCCTTATGGGCATTTTAGAGCGGACCTCTAATCTTATTTCACAACTATTGGCCAATTCATGCTTATTGTATCAATCATTCAAAGAATTTGTTGGGAGGTAATTTGAGGAATATGACAAGTGTAAGGTTGTAGGAAAATTATTGAATGATTTGGATGTAAAGGTAGAAGGTCCGCGGCTGATTTTTTGTTGCCGTATGATTATGATAAATTAATAGCTATCAATATGGGTCGGTAGTTGGAAAAAATTGTGAATTTTAAAGTTTGATTTAAAGTATTTTAGATTACCTCCGGAAAACAACCGCTGATTTCCGTTCAAAAACTGCAAGTCACTTTTCCGCAACCAGAACCTGAGAAGAGGGGAACGAAAG
>BGPT01002115.1:34073-56573 GCA_003297045.1 Symbiodinium sp. clade C Y103 | reverse complement strand
CCGGTCACAAGCAAACAGGGTCGGTCGAATGAGTCTTGTGGGAATAAAATGGTACTGCACTGCCAAACGACCAACACTGCAATGCGAGCACTGGTATTATGGAACCCATCCTTAAAATCCACTAATTTATGGTAAAGAATGTCAGCATTACCATATCTTGGCGCCAAAGCGGTGCCCCAAACTTGGGTGAACATAACCTGCATTAACCTGCCAAGTTTCTTCAGGTTGTTTTGACCGTGTACTATTATTAATTACACACCAATCCATGAGGGAAAGAATCATCGGGGTATAACAAATAATATAATCATTATGAATTGGCAGCTGACACCATGGAAACAATATCCACAATGAACAGTGAATTGTGAATTGGACCTTTCTGGCAAAATTGGGCGAGAGATTAAAGAAAAATAACGTCCCACGGGTCAACAATGATTAGTTCTGCTTGGTTCACCGCAAAACTGGAGCTTTGATGTTTCCAGTTCAAGGCGTTTCCATGCGTTTCCACGTGTTCTAAAACTTTTGCTGTTGCTTGGCATTTTAGATGACCATATCGATGACCGTGAACATGTGTGTATGTGTCTTTATATTTATAATTTATGGACACATAAACACAGTACAGGGAACATAATGCTGTACGCGGATGTTTTCATGTGTGTCCGGCACCTGCCACATCATCTTTGCTGGTTTTTGACAAGCAACCACAGTTCTGCGGATGGGTCCGGCACCGGCACCTAAGCCACTGAAGAACTGGGCATCCAATTTTTTGCCAAGCACCCACAAAGGGAAGCTACTGGGATGAACCCTAAAGTGCGTTTGCGCTGCCACATCTCAACTGTGCCCATCTCATCCTCAGTGGTTAAAACAGGTAGCCACGCGTCACATAGCTGCTTGCCGTGCGTTAGGGTTCTTCGATCTTCTCCGAGCTAATCAGGCCCCGAAACGGGGATGGCTCAAAAATGAAATTTCCTCCTCGTTGCATAGAAGATGTATTGACCGAAGGAAGCTTAGACGTTTTACTTCCGACAATGTGGACAGTTGCAGCAGAGAAGAGAAAGTCAGAAGAAAGAAGACCAGGTGGGCGAAAAGGTAGGAAAGGCGCGAGGCACTGTGTTTTTCCAATGTTTTGTGGCTCCGGAGGGTCGAAAAGTAGGCTCGCTAAAACGGCGGACTACAACTACAACTACAACTACATCACAACTACAGCTACAACTGCAACTACAACTACACTAGACTACAACTGCAACTACAACTACACCTACCAATACCACTGCAAACACAACTACTTTACAACTAGACTACAACTACACTACAATAATGAGAACTGCAACACATCACAGCTACAAATACAACTTCCACTACAACTACCTTAAAACCACAACTACAACTACAACAACAACCCCCACTACCACTACAACTACTCGAAAGCTACACTTCAACTACACCACAACTAGAACTGCAACACATTATAGCTACAAAAACACTTTCCACCACAACCACATCAAAACTACAACTACAACTACAACAACCGCCACTACCACTACAACTACGTTAAAACTACACTACAACTACACTACAGCTACAACTACAGCACACTACAACTACAACTACAACTTCCACTACAAACACACTAAAAGTACAAGTACAACTACAACCACTACTACCACTGCAACTACATGAAAACTACACTACAACTACAACTACACTACACTTCACTACAGCTACAACTACAACAACATCTACAACTACAACTACACTACAGCTAGAAGACACTACAACTACAACTACAACTACACTACAACTAGGCTTCACTTCGTTGCACTTCCTCCAACCACCTTTCGGTCCAGCCGTTGTTTCGCTCTGCCATTCTTGCATCATTTCACCACTCCTATAGGTTTCCTATACTTGGAACTTCCACGACCGCATTGTGCAGTACTGCTGGTATTTTGTCATATCCATAACAATATCCCAGCGTTATATCAATCCTCAATCATTTCGAGCCATAGAGGGGGCCGGAACCTTCTTTGGGTTGCCAGACCAAAATGCTTGCTGAAAACCATTGGATCATCCGTCGAATGGTCAAGCGGTAACACCTACACGACAGGGCTGGAGTTGACCCTGAAAAATCCAAAGCGTTCGTTGAAACTTGAAAGTCTGCAAAGTACTCATTTGAAGCCACCATCACAATCCAGCAACTGCGTTCATGAATCAAATTCAAAAGTGGTAGCTATCTGCCGCGCTTCTGGACGTACAAGTACCCTGCTGTACCCGCAGCTTTAAGCTGGCATGCCGGGCAGAACGGCTGTGAAGCTGCCATCAGTCTTAGATTCCTCCTTCTCCTCGACCTGCAAGAATTTCGACTTCCAAGAAAAAATTGGAGCGTCCCTTTGTTTCTTGCAAGAGTAATACATGTACCTGGATCCTCATGTGAACATTCCAACGGCCTTCGAAGAGAGCCTGACAGAAATATGGTGCATCAAGCTTCAGGGCCGGGGTTCTCAGTGATGCATGGAAGGGAGCTCACTGGCAAATACAGGGGGTTGGGCTGGAGGTGGGGGGTTGGGGCGGATGATTGGGGTAGGGGGTTGGGGGCGGATGATTGGGGTGGGGATAAGGGGTTGGAGAATATTGTTTGTGTTCGGCGTTCTGTTGGGTACGCATGCAACCGTAGAAACTTCTTTGCAAACATTTATGAAAGTCATCACATCAGACCCATATAAACAACACATGCCACTCTTCCGGTAGAGCCAGCAGCGGTCATAAGCGAGGGAAATCTTTCGTTCATAAGCGAGGCCCGTGATGCATCCCCGTCCTGCTCCTCAAAATCATGGTGATCATCACTATGATAAAGTGCATCAAGTGTAAAGCATGTACAACCACGTGTCAAAGTATGATAAACCAACAAACCTCCCAGCTTCTCCTGCCCTCGACAAAAAGAACTGCTTGCACCTCCAGTACTGCATCTCCAGCTTCGCTACTCGCACAGGAAATCATTGGAGAACGAGGAGGGGAGATCTGCTCCTCACAGAAAACTTGTGGATGTACTGACTCATTGTGTCTGCGAATGTCTACGATCTGCAAATGCTGGCTGGTTTCCTGCCCTGTGAGAACTTTTCAACACCAATATATACTGAAAGCGACGAAAAGAAAAACACATTGCTCAAATGTCTTTTTTTTCCGTGGTCGCCCTGCATCTGGGAGGTCTATTTCCTCTTTGAGTCCTCAGCCTGAGCTGGATTTTTTTCAGGAACTTCATTCCATCTTTCTTGGATCTTCCTGCGTGTGTGCATGTGGCTTGGCTTCCCGATTTTTCAAACAGGTTACTGGACAATTCAAGACTAGAAATTTCACTATAGTCTGTGGAGGTCCGATCTGAGATTCTGAATGTTCCGAATATTGTTTCCTGAAAATCAAACCAAAACAATGGCAACAATCCATCGGGTTCAATTCGTGACCATGGCATCTTGCTTTCGCACAAAGGGTAGAGAGGGAGTATTCAAGATTCTACCAAAGTGATGTGCTGCAACCAAAATCTCCTCAGAATTGCAGCATTTCTTTCACTTGTGTCCCATCTCGTTCAATGCCCCTGGAACTACAAGATGTCACAAGATCCAAACCTCTTCAAAGAAGGGCGCCAGCAAAGTATCACTGTGCACATGGTCGCAAGGATCACCGCTAGGAGAACGGGTTTGAGGATCAAATCCTGCACACCCCGGCATATCACTGAAACCTTTGAGGCCATGCTTTGCAGAGAATCAACGGCCATGAGTTCCCAACTGCCATCAACTGCCCATATTTCAGGGGTCTCCAACCTCGCCTGGAACAGAGTCAAGAACATGCTATCAAGCCATTGCGAAGCATCCACCTGGATTTGTTGCACTCTTCAACTATGGACTTTGCTCGTTACGAGTCATATACGTCTGTCTGAAAATGGCGTTGTCAAAAGTTGTGGCTCAGATTGAGTCAGCCTTGACGCCTGAAACTACATGATTATGACTTTTGAACGGTTGTCTAGCGAGAGGGGGCAATCAGCGAGCTCTTATTTTACGAACCACGCTGCAATAGTCTTGAGCCAAACAAAAGAGGAGAAATGCATCTGTAATGTCCCCTTTGTTGGCCATGAACGTACACCCAATTGGATTATGGTACCGCCATGGTACTATTCACACCCCCATGGACCAGGAAATTGATTTGTTGGTCCAACGAGGATGTTCCGGGTGTTTAAAAAAGCTGCAGCTATGTTACAAAATGCGAGCTATCAACTGTACTCTTCTTTGCGCTACTACGGTCATTGTAGCTTGGCGAAACATAGGTAGGAAACTACTATGATCACTTCAACTAAGGATCATCAAATACGGACCAGCGGAGCTGAGGCCCACATTCCTGTGGAATGAAGTTCCTACGCCTGGGCACATTGTGAAGTCTTGCCATCCCATTCACAAGCATCAGAAATCGAAGATTCCAATGCCGTTGCAGCTCTTTTGTTGTAACAACGAGCAATAGTATGTTGGAACATATCCTCGATAATAGCAGCGGATACACCTTGACTCCCCCCATGAGCAATGCGGATCAATGTATTGATCGCCCTTGTTGCATGCTGGAGACTCTGATGGATGGATTTGGGAGTGGTACTTGCGCTCGTCATTGCGTCGAGGTACAGCGTGTCAGTGGAAAATGTCACTTGAGGCATACCGACGGCCCGGACAACGCCCGCCGCTTTGGCCGTCTCGGGAATGCTCGAACACAACTGACTTCCATCTGGTGCATGATATTGAAAACATGCCCTTTCCACACAGCGGTCACATCGAATTTCTTGCTCAGGTGGAGATGCTCTGTCCTCAGCCTTAGTCCAGGCTCTGTTGACGAGAATCCAAGTGCTTCGAAGCAAACCAGGAGGTGTAATAAGTCTTGGAGGACGTGATCGACAATAGACAGGCTGTTTGACGACTACAATAGGATCCATTCCAGGGGGGCATTGAATACGTTCCTTGCTGGTCAAACCTTTGCGGTAAACTTCTCGAGGCAACATAGGTGTTTCGGTGTAGGGAAAATTTGATATATCACCAGTCTTGGATTGAAACGCTTGACGTACAGTTGTATCCACATCAGTACCAGGTTGCATGATGTCAAACAATTCCTTGCTCGATCAATCACCAGGCTCCAGCAAATTGACAAGCATACATGCCTTCTTCCATGCCAGTGGGTTCTTGAATCCCTTTGTATGAATGTCAGCTGCCATCTTGGCAGTAATTTCATATATCAACAGGAAATGATCTTGTTGAAAATGTTCATGTAGTGATGCGATGGAAATTCCATGCGTCCTCTCCAAATGTCTCATTGTTGGGTTCCTTCCAGAACGAACAACCCCAATCATTCCTTGATTGTCGTCATGGAAAAGTTGCGGAAACTTACCAGCCAAAACTTTCCAAATGCTACTAATCAGTGGTAATCCCAAAGTTCTCAACGCTGCATCCGCAGCAACAATTTATGCTTCCGGGGTTGAATGAGACACATAACCTTGTCTCTTGTTACCTCCTGCCAATGGGACACGGGTATGTTTACCTTGTAAATGGAGATGAGATCCAGACGTTGAACGTAGAGACTGCGCGCAACCAGCGAAAGCAGCATCTGCAAAAAAGGCTAAGCTGAAATCTTTCAACTCGCCCCCAACCCATCCAATCATTTTCATAGACAGAGTTGAGTTGACATAGCACATTAAGTGGTGAAGCTTTGCATCGTCTTGTTTCGTCCACTTGGCCACACTGCGTGCAAGAACGTGATCTCAAAGGGTCGAATCTTGCTATTCGAGCTGCGTACAGTAACTTCATAAGGATACTAGCAGCATGCGGAGCGAGTGCTCCACGGTTGGCCTCAAGTGGGACGTCTCGACTCAAGTCAGGTGGCCTGGAAGGCACACCTGCTGCCGGATCAAATTGATGGGCACACCGAGGACACTGAGTTGTCTTCCCCCCAGATGTTGTAGGTGAGAATATTCACTCTCGTGCCATCGTGAAGTTTGGATTCCCCTTTTGGGCAAAACACATCCCAAGTAGAGACCCAGATCTGTTTCGGGCTCGATACGTAATACGCTACGCAATAGCTCCCAGCCTTCCGAGGAGAACGCCTCGTCCTTTGAACTTACGCCTGACATATTTGGGGCAATTGAAAATCCTCTTCAACACATATCCCATGTACCCTTGCCAGGTGATACTCTTCCTTGTTCTTCTTGGCTTCGCGCACCACATCATCATACTCACGGACCATAGAGAAGTCAGACACTCCTTGATCTCGGGGTCCCTTCCATTCTTTCAGCATGGAGGCTTTGATACCATAGCACTGAAGAGTTAGCCGCCATTCTGGGAATCAGGAAGTTTGACGCTGTGGTTGTGATCATAGACCTTACATGGCATAGTAGGTGCTATGTAGGTGCTTCAATGATGTTCTCTCGCTCAACATTGGACACTCCTCTCTTTGGGGAACTTGCACAGTTTTTGTCATCTTTCCCCTTCGTGAGCGGCGAAGCCGACACACGGGTTACTAACTCACCTGAACTGGTATTCCAAAAATTCCCTGCCCAAGAAGCTTTAGGACCATATCCACGTTCGACTTCAGACCACTCATCCCTCCAACAAGATATTCCTCATCTTCAGGAATGTCGGTCCATTCATCAGAACAAGGACTAGCCGCTGAAACATGTCCATGATGATTACGCTACTTCAACCCATTCTTGTCACCCACATCCGCAATCTCAGAAACATCCAGAAATTGGTTAGTGAGGGTCGGAGACCACACAACTGGAATACTGGGTTTCTTAGATGCTGAAGTCAATGAGGATGAACCTTTTCGCCAGATTTATCGTCCTTATCGGGTCAATCCTTCTTCTTCTTCTTTTCTGCAGGACTCTTAGACTTGGCTTCCCTGGCAGCTTTGGCTTTCTCCAGCTCACGGTCACGTTCACGTTGTTGCATCTTCTTGACCACCTTGCGATCAGCGATGGGGAGGCGCTGCCATTCTTCAGGAGTGTACTTGTCAGTAGGTCTTGGTGATTCACGGAAGGTCTTCCTACCATCTTTACCAATCTTGTATGGACGACCAATTCTGTCGATTTTCACCAGTTCTCCAATGTCGTTCAAATAAATCTTCCCGTCATTGGGCTTCCCCTCTTTGTAGTACTCAAAAACTTCTTCTGCAGGAGGAAGTACTGGTTTCACTCAGACTTTGATATCTTTCCAACTCCACCACCATGACCATCATCTCCCGAGCCCTCATCATCATCTCCCCCATCACCACCACCAAGTTCGTTCCTATCATCGATTGGAGATTCAGGCCAACAATCCAATTCAGGAATCTCTGGGTCCCCACGGCGAGGATCCTTGTCCTTGAGCCCCTGCAAAGTAGTATTGGTCTGCTCATAGGAGTCTTTGAGAGGAAAGGACAAAGGAGTTTCCATGAAGATTTCTCGAACAGTATGAGGTTTCAAGAGTCGATGAATGGGTCTTTCTGCATTGTATGCAAGGTTCTGCTGAGCGAACTCATCAAGAGACCATACTTTGTAATGACCAGACCAATTCATACCAGCAGTAACGGCATAACCAGCAAAGATACCAGGAATGGCTTTGGGGTCAAATTCGTGATCTTGTTCTACGTCACGGGTTGCGTTTGGCTTGAAGAAAGCTTTTGCACCATAGGGGATTTTCTTCCCTTTGAACTCTTCCCCGTGCAACTTGCACCACGCACTGACCTCATCCTCACCAGGTTCAACATTGAGAAGATGACACACGCACTCAATGGCTGTTCGCCAGAAGCATGGAGGTAAACCAGCTTCTAACAAACATGTGGCAGTAGCGGTGACGATGAACTGGCTATTACGTTCTGCAATGGGATTGTTCATGGGTCTACCAGGAATTGATAAGTCATGAGGAATCTTCATCTTTTCCATGGCCTTGATGAAGGCAGGATCTCCGTCTGAATATGCTTGTCTGCATTTCCGCAATCCAATGATTCTCTTGATGGCTCTCACCACATTGTCAGCATCAAAAGAATTCATGACGTAGGACGCGATGATCCCAGTAAATTGATCACGAACTACCAGAACCTCCTTTTCAAGAGCAATTCCATCGTCAAATGTCTTTGTTGAATCAACTGGATCGAATGTAATGAGGTCACCGAACTTATTGAGGTTCCTTTTGAATGCACCACGATGAGTCTTGAAATGTTTCATCTTAGCTCGAACACATGAATCACAATATGGGTTCTTGAACCTGTGGGTCAACTTGTGCTCAACATTGCTCAACGGATTTAGCTTCAACTTTGAGGGTTCCTCTCTTGGCTAGTCTAGTATCTCCATTCACAACATCGACCTCGAGGGTGCACTCATCACGTTCTCCGTCATCGGCATCCTCGCCCTCATCATCGTCATCATGAACTTCTGGAACATCCATCCTCTACATCAGTCTTATCATCGTCGCCCTCGGGCACGACAGACTCTTCATCATCTCATATTTTCTCGGGCTTTTCAGCCGTAGCTGCTTTGCTTCTGCGTGACTTCTTCCTCTTCTTCTTGGTTTTGCCCTTCTGTGTTGGATGTGATCGAACCATGGATGAGTCCGCTTCATCTCTACTACTGCTGTCAATGTAGACGACACAATGCTTACCATCAAAATCAGTCTCGTTAACCAACAATGAATGGATTCGAGAAGCTTACTTATCGACATGTGGATCACATTCATCTGCAGGAAGATTTGCATAGGGAATATTCTCATGAACAGTCAAGTCGATGCGTAATCCTTTCTGATCAACCAATGAATGGAGCTCTACCACACGGCCAAATAAATGAGTACCCCTCATCCATGCATCTCTTACCCAGTGACAAAACCGAAGCAGTGTCATCTAAGATGTAAGAGTCAGCTGGACGTTTGAAGGTCCCCAAACTGATCATTGAAGATGTCTGTGCAGTATATAGTGTTTCCATTGGCTGTATGTAAGACCATTGGATCACATTGTGCAGTCTCCAATCCCATTCTTTCGGATCCCCGTTCGGAAAAAAAGTCATGTCCACTTCCAGAATCTAAGATGAAACGTCGATCTCTTTCCAAAATAGGCATGGATATGCACATGAAATTGCCTTTCCTCTTGAATTGTTCACCAGTATGTTCAATCAGAGCCTCCTTGAATGCAATAGTATCGACTTCACCATCATCAATAGTGATCTTTGCATCATACTTCGGACCAACAACAATGCGAACTTCAAGAACATCCTTGTACTCATCAGACTGATCCATAATGATGCCTTTGGCTCTTGCTCGAACTCCAGCCAATCAATTCTCCATACGAATTTGTTCATCGTTGAGAGAATCATCACTAACCTTCCGGATGGAACGATTGGGATCCGTCTGATGAGATTTCGGTTCGTTGCCATGGTCTTCAACTTCCACTTCAGATTCAGGAATATCAACATCTCCGGAGAATACAACGTTGAACGACTTGAGTTCCTCAATCTTCGCCACCCCAACCTCGAATGGTTCCTCTTCCTTGTCGGAAAAAAAGAAAGGGTCTGTTGTAGCAGGAGATGCTTTCGCCTTGGTAGCCGATGCGCGGGCTCATGAGAGAACTTGCACTTGTCACCATACGTACACTTCCCTTCGGCAAATAGCAAACATGTTCTGTTGCCACTCTTGTCCAAAGAAGCAGGACTCTCAGATCTCCTTCTAGGTTTCCTTGATCGTGGCTCCTACTCCGATCCCTCTTATCCTTCTTCTTGGCATCATAGATCTTCTGGCAATGACTGTAGGGACAATCTTTACCTTTCTTGCAGTTCTTCTTCTCAAAATAGAACATACAATACATCTTCTTTCCATTGTCGGGGCCAGGAGATTTTGACCTTTCACAATTGTTCCCCTTAGGCTTGTTGTGAGCTTTCGGAGCGGCTACTGGGCCGCCGTCGACTATTCACCACCTTCACCTTCATCTTTCTTGCCTCCCTTCGCCTTCGTCTTGGGAGCGGCAGGAACAGCCTTGGGCTTCGCCTTTGGCTTGGCTTTCGGTTTTGGTGAAACTTCAATCTGAGCTGGTGTTGCCTTAGGGTTACCAATGATGTTGATCACTGCTCTTTCTTTGTCACGAATAAGTCGTTCCTCAAGTCTTTTCCTCACATGTTTCTTCATCATGTTGAATCAGTACTTGTAGGATCTATCCTCATCACCTTCTCTACTGCTGACTCATATCGAGATAGGTCGAACTTCACCAACTGTGATCCCTCAATCTTGCGATACAAGGTTTCTTCCAATAATCTGTCGTTGGGTTTGTTGCTTGGTTCCATGTTGTTCAACACATCAATCCAACGATTGTAGAAGTTCGCCAGGTTGTTGTCACCACCATACTTCATGATATGCAGATGATAGAACGTGAAAGAGGCTTCGATCTGAGATGTTGTCCTGAAATTGTCAATGACCATTGCCAGAATCTCCCGTCCTCTGGTGAAGGTGAATTCCTCTACATCCGTTGCCTCAGACCAGCCTTGACGTCGGCACCACTTTCACCGGAATCTACGACCATAGTCCTTTCTTTCTTCTGATCTTCAAGCTCCTGAATCAACTTGTTGATCTTGTCATCAACACCAGAACTACCCTGTCCACTTGCCGCTGTGCCTTTATCCTTACCGTCCTTGTCAGTCAAACTAGGCTGAGCTGAGCCGACAGATCCCTTGGCAGTAAGTTCAGATACTTCACCTTTGAAATGGCGAGCTTGTGCTTTGAGGGTAGAAACTTCCTGATTCATCTCAGGTGTCTGCGTAGAAGGTTTGGACTCACTCATCATCAATTGTTCTCGGAACTGGATCAGTTTCTCGACGACTTTGAGCGAGATAAACTTCATAATTCTTGATAGGACTGTCCCTTATCCTCAATTCCCCTTTCAAACGCAACAGGGTTTGATCACGATGCACTGACGCATCAGCTGAATCTTGAAGATCTTTACATCGTAACTCCAATCCCTTGTTCGCTTGAACCAAGTTACGTGAGTATGCTCTTTCGAGGGATAATTGGTGTTCACTTTCTTCACATGTATTGTTCACCTCTGACACTTCGGTACTATAACGATATGCCATATCAGTCATCTCAGTGATAACCTCGTCCTTGGATTTATTGGACGGTAAAACATTGTTGTCGAGACGTGGGATGTTTCTTTCAGCCTCAGCCTTGAACTGGAAACTGGCCAATCGCTGCTCTTGTAGTTCCACATGAAGACGGTTCACGCTCTCGCTCTCTTGTAGAGCTAGGTTTGCTTCATATTGTGCAGCATTTTCCAAGTTGGCATAACTACTCATTTCCTGTGTCAGTCGTTTGTGAATTCGGGTCAATTGTGAGCGCAACTCATCCACAGTGATGTTGGCTTGCGATCCGATGTTCTCGACGATGTGTTGAGCATGTGACATCTGCTGTTCATGTTCCGTCTGTAACATCTGATATTTCATATTGATATGGGCAGCTACTTCCTCTGAGAGTGATCTGAAACGTTCCAGTTCCTCGATACGATATGCAGATCCTTCATCTTCCCGCATTGGCTCTTGCAATTCGGCTCGTAGTAGTCCAAGCTGTCCATTCATGATAACAAGCTCATCATGGGCAGTCACCTCAATGTTTCTCGCATTCTCTTCGCTGTTTCTCCGCACATTGATACAGCGCAATTCTTCCTTACGTACCAAGTCTTCAGAATTGAGCAATGCTTTGCGCAGTTGGGTGATCTCGTCAGTGAGCAATGCAACTTCCGACGGTTGGGCAGTAGGATCCGGAGGATGCCTGCTGAATGTTTGTTGCGCTGCGATTGCTCCCGGTAATGTCCCTTCAGGTTGTTGTGTTGGGCCCGGAGGATACCAAGCAACGGCCGGAGGAGATGCGAATACTTCTGATGGAGTGTTTGCTTGTTGCGGTGAACTGGTTCTTGATGGCATAGGTGACACTTCCCCACGGGGCTTCTTCTTCGGAGTTGCCGGATGCGTGTCGTGTTTGGACTTTCCAGAAGCTCGGTCCAAATCCATTAAGGCTTGGGGTTCACTTCTACTTGCTCCACGAGGGTGCTGCGTCGATGCTCGGTGATGTCCCGGACTGCGAGCCACCTGCGGGGGCGGCAGGATTCGTAAATGAGAACGATGACGCGCTCTCGCCAGTCATTGTTTGGTCTCACTTCGGCCAAGGTAAGCGTGAGCCGCTTACGGCTGATAACCTGTGAATCAGGTTGAGTCAGCCTTGACGTCTGAAACTACATGATTATGACTTTTGAACGGTTGACTAGCGAGAGGGGGCAATCAGCGAGCTCTTATTTTACGAACCACGCTGCAGTAGTCTTGAGCCAAACAAAGGAGGAGAAATGCATCTGTAATGTCCCCTTTGTTGGCCATGAACATACACCCAATTGGATTATGGTACCGTCATGGTACTATTCACAAAAGTCCAATGGATGATGATAAAATGTCTACTAAAATGGCCGGTTTTTGGCGGTACCCCATTTTGACAGGATGTTTATCCCAAGTCCAGCGAACCTTTGAGTTCCAAGAATATTGTGCATACCGTTGGAGCCAGGTCTGGCTATAGTTGCTTTAAAAACTGGAAAATTCTGTTAAAAGGTTTTGACCGCATCAAATCAAATCACAAGAAGAACATGGTTCAGAAACCGTTTGGGTTAACTGCAATGCCTCTCTCACGTTGGCCAGGAAGAGCCAGGTGTAGATTTGGCAGAAGCTCGTGTAGCAGAATGTAATAACCCAAAAGCTTATGGTCCTGGCTTTTGAACATAACATATCCAGCTCAGCTTGAAACAATTCTCTCAACTGCCATGAGAATTGCCAACAGCACGTCCAACCGCAGAACTGGCAAAACACTAGCTAAAACGAGAGCCAAAAACCTCGGATTACATTTAGGTCTTGTGATAAAAAAAATCTCTCGTTTGAGGATGTGTCTGTGCGTTGTTGTATGTCTATCGGTATCGTCTTCCCTGACTCATCATTTTGGGATGTCCTGATGCGCCACCACATCCTCTGTCGATCTTTCTGCTTTTCGGTCCATTCGGTCTTGCTAATGACTTTTTTGCGCTGCACGAAGAAAAGGAGGAAAATGATGCCATCCCCAAAAAATGCTGTCGCCTTGTCTAACCAACAACGCTCGTGGCACAGTCCGCAAGGTTTGACACGTCTCGTTCTGCTAAGCTGCAAGCGTTCAAACAAAATTCGCACATGTTGAACCTGCTAGCCATTGTTCCCGGGGATTTGAAACCCAAAAGCTGCTGCCCGGGAACAAAGCCTACCGTCACTGCCTGCACCAATCGTGCCAAGGACTCCTTAGAGACACTTAGCCATGTGACCTGTGAGAATGATGGTTAACATTCCATGAGATTACATTGGGGGCTTGAAGACTGCAGCATGTTTCGAGGGCCCTTGACGAGTTCCGCTGGCAAATGTTAAAAGCAACCGACTGCACCCCAGAGTCTGATGATGCTTGATGTTGAGGTCATATGAATGTTGCATGGATGATCATATCAACTGCACTCCTCTACTCGAACAAGGACGTGCATGCCCAAAAAAGCCCACTAACATGGACATGCATATTAGAAAAACATATCAAAGAATCGCTAACAAGGACACTTGCGACAAAAAATGTGTCCACCAACATGTCGATTCACAAAAACTATTTAAAAAAAAGTCCATCGGGAGTCTCGGGGAATCCCCCAGCGGGAAAAATACCCTGCACGCCAAAATCCAGGCAGTGTCCATGTTAGGCAAACATTGCAAGGTAGAATCAGAGATGAACCTACCACAATACAAAAAAATGAAAGTTTTGGAGGTCTTAGCTAGGGTCTGGGTTGAAGTTGGGGCTTTTGGCAGCTTCTTGTTTTTGGAAATGTGCATTGGGAAATTGCTGCGTTCACGGCCGACGGACCGATGCAAAGGTCCACTAACATGGACGTCCGTGACCAGCAACGGGCGACAACGGGAGATTGTTTGACAGGGGAAAGCCACCAAAAGGCAATCTTTTAACACATTAGTGTGACAGCAGGGGAACAAATAAGGATAATTAAACCATAAGGGAAGCCCTAATAGGAGATTTCCTTAATGGAAGCAAAACTATTCTCACACATCTACGTCCATATTAGCCAACTGATGTTTGCAGGATTGACCGGGCATCAAACTCGGTATTAAGACCACAGCAGCTCAACAAAATGACAGCTTTGGAGGTCTTAGATTGGGTCGGGTTTGAAGTTGCGACTTTCCTGGCTCTTTGCTGTTTTGAGTTTGTTTTCAGCATATTGAAACTGAGCGTATTGGCAGCATCCTTTTTTGGGAACAAGCTTTGGAAAACTTCCACGTACATTGATGGCCGACAGACCGATGCAAAGGTCCACTAACATGGACCTCCCTGACCAGCACAACGGGCGACAAATCAGAAAAGCCGTTGAGGTGGACGCCGAAAAAATCACATATACCATGGTCTCTTTGTAAACAAAAGAGCAGGATTTCATACATTTGGTGGCTATAACTTCCACGTTGGCATCAGGCATCCACATGATAAGATTGTCATTTTTTATCCATGGGGAAATAGGTCACTGTGGACACACTAACATGGACACACGCACACACACATGTTTGCCCCAGATATCTTCCAAGATAGTAGTTGGACGTTAACACTTCAAAATCAATGAAACACACCTAACATGGACGCTGCCTGAAGTCCAAAATGTTAAGGTGAATGTCCATGTTAAGGATTTTTTGCTAAAAATAACCTGTTTGAGCGTCCTCGTTAATGGAACACTGACATGTGTCCCACTAACATGGACGCTGAAAGTTGCATTTTTTTGGATGCCCGATACTAACGTGGACGTTCAAACCACCAAAACTGAAAAAAGTAACATTTTTCACTAACAAGAGACGTGCGTCCATTTGCTTCATTTTCAGCGTCCACGAAAGGGTAGCGGAGAGTGATCATGCTGACACGGTGGTTTTAATGCAATTACCACCAAAACCATCCATTTTAGTGATATTTCTCATTGTTAAACATTGATAAACCACCTTTTTGGTGGATTACAAATAGAACCCCCCACATGAATGAAGTCCAATGGCAACCAAGCTGCAGGTGGAGGGCTACAGTCTGGGTTGCTGCCGGGTTCTGGGGCTTTACTCGAGAAGAAGAATGCAGTTAAGGCCTCAGCACTCATTACCTGAGCAAGTGCTGTCAGCAGCCTCTGTCCACAAGTTGGATGCTGATTTCTATCATTCAATGCGCCGCTGACTCTCAAGTTTTGTGAAAACAGCAATGCGCGCAACATGTCTCCAGAATCGGGGAACCATGGTGAACCTGGTAGCCTCCCAAGCTTCCCTGCCTTCATCCCGATCAGCGCTACTCGAACGGAGTACGGCACCATCACACTGATTTGCCGGACTTTCAGCCAGTTGTGCACAGCTGGAAGCAACATCCCAATCCGGCAGAAGAAACCTCGCGAAAGGAAACTCTCAGCAGCACCAGAGCCATTCTGCTGGACATTCCCTGCAAGGACACTGACCTGACGTGAGGAATCTGGGCAGATGACCTATTTTCTGGAGTGATGGCACTTGTGCATTCGGTTGTGTCATGTGGCGTTGCAATACCGTCAGCTACTTGGGGGACGGGGTCGGTAACTCCAGTGTAGACCCAAAAACCTGGGGTCTATTTGGATTGTCTGGCTCCATGGCTGTAAAATCAATTTTCTCACTTTGGACCTTTTGGCAAACGCCCAGCCAAAGGTCTGAACAGAGGCAAGATGCCAAGGGTCTAAAGTAAGGAAAATGGGCAGGGGTCTGAAGATAACTATTTGCGTCTTTAGACCATGTGCCGAAACCCTCAAGGTTGGGTACTATAGACCCTAAGTAGTTGAGGGTATGCGTTGCAAAGGTTTGTTGGATCTGATTTGTTCGGCAACTTCTTTTGATACTATAGATGCTGAATTTGAACCTTCATCATTTTAGTTGGTTCTTGGTGTGGTTTTGTCTCAAGACTGGATACTGGATACCCCCAAATCCACTGCAAAAACTCAGCGCCATCCAACCACCCCAGCCTTGGCCGCAGCTCTACGCTGCATTCGGCCAACGGCTTCCATGCCCGCTCCTCAGACCGGGCGTCTCCCCAGAGCTTTGGGGAATTCCCACGGGGACGCCTTTGCACCATCAAAAGTGGACTTTACGCAGTCTGACTGCATCAAGCCAAGCAAATCTTTGAGTAAAATCGCATTCAAGGATCTGATTGAGGCGCGGATTGTGAGTCTTCCCGTCCTCAGCTGGATCAACTTCCCACAAGGGTTGCTACTTTTGAGGCACAAGAGACATTCACCATTCAAGACATGTCATTCATAGCCATCCACTGACAACTCCTTGGGTTGCTGTACTTCCAGTAAAAGCCTCCAAAATTTGGAAGGAGCATTGCGCCTGATCTAGCTTCTCAAACACACACACACACAACCAATGCCCAGAACTCTGCCGCGAGTTTGCTCCTTTTGTTTTAAGTTTAGGAGTAAAGTCGTGACCATATGGAGCATCAAAGTGCATTGGGAGCTACAAGTGACAGCCTGTATCACTCGACCATAAGGTGCTGGGGCGCTTGCATAATCCTGCATACGGCCCCCGTAGTCTCAAAACCGGGGATCACCCAATTCGGCCATGTTTGCAAGGGAAATTGATGATAAACCAATGGAAATGCACAACGCTTACCGTTCTGGCTGCGTGGTCACCATATTGGTCGCGTATTTGTGACTCCGACCAAGGTGCCTAACGTGGTCCTCATGAGTTGACTCGCCACGTCTCACCTTGGAGCAGCAACGAGGTTTGCATCTAAGATTCGTTTTTTGACTGCGGTCCTTGATCCACTATGGAAACATTTGGAAAAGCGGCAGCCCCAGCCCCACAACGAGACGTCTTCATAGGCTCAGCCACATCCTCTGCGCCAGTCTGGACAACCCGAATCGTTGCTTGACATGCTCCACTCCTGCTTGTCTGCCAGGAAATAAAGACTTGTTTCACATCAAATTCATCAAATTCCACCAGCCTGAGGCCGGTGGAGCTGTAGTTGAAAAAGGGGTAGAAAGAACCTTACACCATGTTTTGTTGATAGCCACCCGCTCTCCTATGAGATTGAATCATCCCAATGGAACGGTTGAGCGTCCCCGTGTCTGCACTGGCAATCACCTCCTTGATTTCATCCACAAAGTTCGCTCCGCCAGTTGCCTGGCTCAGCATGTCCAGCAAACTCTCCACCATGCCTCCGGAAGTCAACAAAAGTCAGCCCAACCCCCCCAGGTCCTTGCAGCATTCAAGGTTTGCTCTAACAGTTGCCAACAATGGTTGCTACACCAAAATTGGTTGTTTACAAACCAATGCAGAACATTGGGTTGAACCATTGAAACTTGAAGCTGTACTTTTTCTGGAGTCAAGTATAATTCACTGACCTCTTGTTCTGCCTTGGCGACATGCAAACGAAGACCAGCACTTTGGGAAGGAAAGGACCTATTATTGTTGATCGATTGATGTCTGATCGCATCGTTGCATTTTCAATGGTTCTGTCTTTGCATTTGGACTTGAACCCCTCCCAGTCCAGAGCCCCCCAGGTGTTTCCTTCTCAGAACAGAAAGAACGAGTCTGAAGCACAACAATGAAACAGAGTCAAGTTGAAACTCCTCTTGCGCAGGTCCTTCGACATATGTGGCATGATTAATAAGCGTAAAGAAAATTCATAATTCCTAGGAACCAGTTGATGGACAGCTTCTAGTGGATTGCCACTAAAACAAAAGCAGCTCATATCGATCTGAAACTAATTGGTGTGAAGAACTACAGCCTTTTCATCCAGTCCAAGCTATTGAACAGCAACTTGACTGGCCCTTGGCAAACAAACTTCCCCAGCCTCGAAACATTCGGAAAATTGATGGTAATTCCCAGTCTCCACCTGCTGGAAGCAATGAGCATAGCAAGTGGTTGTTTCACTGCCTGGAAATCTGGATATGATAATTGGTCAAAGAATTCCTGAAAAACCATCCGCCCAGGCCTGCTGCACTCTCTTTCTTGCTCATTTCTTGTTTCGTTTGCTCGTCCTCCGTTGCTCCTGCACCTGTCTGACCATCTGCTTCTTCCTCGCAGCTTGGCCCAAGACATGACTTTTCAGTGGCAAGGACTGATACACTGATACTTCCATCCTTTTCGGATCTGGTTGGATCATGCACAGCTTGAAATTCAAAGGTTTCTGTTTCCATACTTCAAGTCTATGAGAAAAGCGCTTTTGTCGTGCATCCTCAGGCAATGTATGTGCTGGCACACGGGCTGTGCAACAATTGGTTCCTTCAGCAAGTGCCAAAATCCTGTCCAGTAAGTAACGGCAACTCACACTTCACACGGCGAGAATTCATGGGATCAGAAACTAGGGCACGGGGTCCTTTGGCTTTTCTTTCTCCTTGACACCTTGGAATATGAGCGAACAAAGCTCATAAAGTTGGGGGCAGGATAAGGATACCCTCAAACTAGTAGTTTTCCCCAATGCTTTGCAATGTTCGTAGAGGAAAATGATGGAAAATGATGATATTTGGGAGGGGGCCACGTTGGGACAAACCTGCCTGCACCCATGTCAGGAAGATTTGGTCGAGCTTCGCATGAGCATGTTCTCTGTAGCAACCCATGGGATAGTCTCTGATGCTCTGCGATCGGCCAACGCTGCTCCACTGAGCGCAAAGGCAAAAACCTCAAAGTATCGTCCGAGGAAAGGGGAGGAGGCAGGAAACCCATTCCAAACCCGACATAGGATTTTCAATGGCACAGAGTCTTTCAGATGGGCAGATGGGCTTTCCTAGTTCGGTAAGGCTATCCGACTAGACTAACTAGCCAACTAGCCAAGTAGCTAACTGCTATCTAGCTTCATGTGGCGACAAGAATTCGCTCCTTAAGGTCCTGCCGAAAATCCTTGAACTGCTCGCCTTGATATGTGTTGAAACACCAGTACTCATCACTAAGAATCTTTGATAACTTTGGATACCTCACAAAACAAGAGTTGAATCTCTTCATCCTCTCGTGGAAGGCAGCCCCTTGAAAGAAGTTTGGCATAAAAACGATCGGCATCAAGCGACGGCCAAGATGGAGAAGCTTACAAGGGAAGCAGGGCGCCCAAGCCACTCAGTTCGTGACAAGCGCTGGAAACCAGCTTCATTCATCAAAGATGAAAAGGTGCTACACTCCAATGCCAGCACGATATTCTTCCTGGTGTCTGATGCAAAGCGGCTCAACTCTGAAAATGCGCGATGGCTTTGCAAAGGCAAATTCAAGTTTCAAGCGAAACTGACAAATGATCTAGAACGCGCATAGAATTGAACACACCCAGTCTCTGTGAAACATGGGGCACATAATACTTTGCGAAGGTCTGCCAAATGGTTTGAGATGCATCTCCAAATTTCTACAAATGCGCACGTATATATTTCTAGAACCAAGCTTCAATATCACTTTGACGACACCTCCAAAGATTGACAGGTGCGTGCTACTGCATAGGAGGTTTCCAGGTTCGCTTCCGGGCAAGGTCTCCACACCCTCGGTGGACCACACTGCCAATTCTTCGTCCCAAAAGGCGCAAGTGGCATCCGAGTCATCCTTGGTCACTGAGTGATCCACCCACTGGCAGTGTTTCTAAATGGTAGGAATCTTGGATTTCTTGGATTCAAAAGCCCAGTCCGATCCTGTCGCAAATACAGCTGTTTCATCTCAATTGCAGCTTTGAGTCGCTGGAGCTATAAATTTTCCACTTTCTCCGCTAGGGATGGCAGGTTCAGCTCCGTGTGTTGGTACTGCTGTATGTGTGCTACATCAACGTTGTTCTGGACTGGGGGGCACCATCCTCGTCCTCCCCTTCTTGGTCTTAAATTGGGTCATCATTCATGGGAACGGTATTGGGAGACCATGTGAACATTCGCTTTATGGGTATTGTTGATGATGATGATGATGATGATGATGATGAGGAGGAGGAGGAGGAGGGGGAGGGCAATGACGGTGATGATGATTTCATTTCAACCTCCCTCACGGTAGCTCTTTGCTTTTTCCTTGTTCCCTTTCTTCCTGTGGTTCTTGTTGATTCAATCTGCTTACTTGTCTAATATGTTCGGTCTGAAACAGAATTTTGAAGTGTTTTTTTGAAAAAAGGTTTTGAACCCTTCTCCCGAAAATGGTTTGCTCTCCTGGCACCTTGCAATGACACCCGACAAAGGTTCCCGAAGGCATACGGTCTCGTACATGAATTAAGATGAATCAAGCACCTATGCCTAAGACCAATGAATGGGCTAAGCAGTTCCAGACAAGAGTCAACTGTCAGTGACATCTTCATTGGCTGCACCAAATTGTTCACCTCGATCTTCTGCCCTGGGACTCGTTGCGGTCGAGGAAATCAGAAGAAAAAAACAGTTGCTGCAACCTTTTTTGAAAGTACCGAGGCAAGCTGCCAAAACAGAAGAGATCAAGAATCGCATGACTGAATGGATTCCCAATGGATCCAAGGTGCCATCAGTTTTTCTGAAGTTGATGCTCAAGGGTCGCGAGCGGAGGGCTGAAGCCAAGCGGCGCCCATCCTGTGCCAGAACATTGTCCGTCCTGAAAATGGCCGAGGCTTTCCCATCCAGCTCGGCCAGACCTAAAAAAGCAGCTGGGTATCCCCGACAGCAGAGAATTCGGGGTCCAGGGTTCCAGCGTTCCTTTTCGTGCCTATTCTTGGGCTCGGCCAGAAAATGACGGACCACTCCCAGACTAGAGATTGAAACCCCACAGTCACTGCTGTCGGGAAATAAGCTTACTACACTGTTGGAATTGTGAAGATCCAACCACCCAATGCCATGAATTCCAGCGATGAATTACTCTAGAGGGAGCAGCGTACAAAACATGTCAAAAGAGGTCAGTAAAACTTCCAACCTGCAGCCACTATCCGCTTCTTACACTGTTCCTTCGTACCAGCTTCCTACAACACTCCAAGGGCTTTCGCAAGAAAATGAACTTCATCACAATCATTCCAATGAGTCTCACCAAGTCTTTGCAACATCTTCCAAAGCAATGCCAAAACCAATGGATCCCGGGTCTAACAACGGCAGGTCCCAAGTTCTCGCCGTGTTTTGGTCTGGAGAAGCTGGGTGTTCTACACCATTGGAGCATCTACACATGTTCCGCCCATTTCTGGACCCCACCAGCGGCCAAGCAGCTGAGCAGGACTTGGTCGCTGCCTGCAGCTGCTGCCACTTCACCAAGCAGCCCAGCATCCACCTCCACCTCTGCCGTGGAGTCTTTCCCTGCGCTGACCTTCGCTGGCTCCGCAGCATTGGCCAAGGCCTCCGCGGAGAAAGCAGCGACCTTCACGGGTCCTGGAAGGGCCAACATGGTCATATAGGCAAATGGGTTTGTGTGAGAATGGGATACCCCCAAATCATCATCATTTTCGTAGGGAAACTGATGATAAACAATTGGATTTTTGAAAACTGCATTTCAAACAAACCCAAATGGATGTTGATCCAACCCATAGTATCAAAGGTTTTTGACACAATCCTACACCTGGTCGCATCAGTTGCGTGGTGATTTCATCTGCAATGGATTTGGTCTTCAATGATTGATGTTTGAACACCAGCCATTTCCCAGCTCTGGTCCTGTTTCGGTCTTCATCACCACCTGACCCAACACTCCTGGGGGACTTTCGGCTGAGCTGTTACTGTTGCTGAAGAGCTGCTCAACCGCCTCCAACACAGCTGCTGTTTCAGCCACTTCCACTGCCGCTACAGCTTGTTTTGCTTCTTCTTTTCGTTGTTCTTCCATGACTTCCAATTCTGCCGCACTGATCACCTGAGGAGTTCTGGTGACAGTGACACTGGTGATGCTAGTGCTGGTGCTTGAGGTGGTCGAAGTGCTCTGCGTGGAGGTGCTGCTGCTGGTGCTGCTATGTGTTTTTGTTATGGAACTCGATGTGCTGCTGGAATGTGTCTCTGTGGTGCTAGTACTGCTGCTTGTGGATGTACTAGTGCTGGTTGAGGAGCTCGTGACTGTTTTGGAGCTTGTGCTGCTGGAGCTGCTGGTGGAGCTGCTTGTGCTCGTGGTGCTCTTCGAGGATGTAGAGCTGCTACTTGTGCTCCTGCTGCTTGTACTGCTGCTGCTTGTACTGCTGCTGCTGCTGCTGGTCGTGCTACTGATCGTTGAAGATGAACTCTTGCTGCTACTGGTGCTGGTGCTGCTGCTGCTGCTGGTTCTGGAGCTGCTTGTTGACGTACTACTAGAAGTTGAAGACGAGCCAGTGCTACTCACCGTGGACGTGGTACTGATCGAGGATGAGCTCGTGAAGCTACTCGTGCTGGTACCTGCCCGCTTGCATGTGCATCCCCACTGCAGAGTGACCCTGGTTGAATGGGGTCATACACTAACTCACAAGGTTTATAGCTATATGGTTTTACCCTAATTAATTATTTATAACCCCACCCAAGTGACATATTTCATGC
>BGPT01002115.1:17814-32793 GCA_003297045.1 Symbiodinium sp. clade C Y103 | reverse complement strand
CCCACATTAGTTGGATTGCTAGTAACATCCGTGTCATCATTCACAACGGTCCAAGACAGACCACAGGCTGTAGGTACGAATGCCAGCGTCCAAGCTCCCCAGGCACAGAAACTTGGGCGCATCGGCATCATTGACACAGCTCCCGGCAAAGAAACCCTGCGGGGGATACGAGACACTTGGAAAGAATAAATCCATCAACAAAATGCAAACCTGTACAGTAACACTACAGCAAGTGGCACACGATTTGACGTTGCATATCAAAGGATTCTTTGTACTTCACTACAATTCTTGCTGACGGTGCATGGATGTCCAGGGTGTTGTTTGATCTTGTTGGCTTATGGTCAGCTTCACTNCATATCAAAGGATTCTTTGTACTTCACTACAATTCTTGCTGACGGTGCATGGATGTCCAGGGTGTTGTTTGATCTTGTTGGCTTATGGTCAGCTTCACTTGAGCAATGAGACACAAGATCAAATTGAAAGATTTGAAAAACATCTCTGAGACATGAAGGCAAAAATGGGCACATGCNTTGGCTTATGGTCAGCTTCACTTGAGCAATGAGACACAAGATCAAATTGAAAGATTTGAAAAACATCTCTGAGACATGAAGGCAAAAATGGGCACATGCGTCGTTCCAAACTGTGTATCCGGCGCTGGCCGTGGTAAATTTGAAGGTAAATTTGAAGGATTTATGAGTTGGTTTGTTTGTTATCACTGTTTTCTTTGCATCTCGCAATTCCATCGCGTTTCAGATTTTTTCCGTCATCATTGAGAAGTATATTTCTTTCATGGATTGGAACTCTCAGAGAAAACTTTTTTTTAGCGGCCTCTTTTTCTTCCTCAGAGCAACGGAAGCAAGTGCTTCAAAATTCAGAAGGCCGAATGGTTCCCACACGGTGTTTCCAGCTCCACGTATCCACCGTATTTTTTAACAGTGGAATGACATCATCTTTGTTGTGCTTGAGATTCCATCTTCGAGGCGCACATTCTTTGATGCTTCTCCATTGGCGATCCAAACATTGTGTTCCTGCTTGGAACTTTTTCCCCACATCACAACGTGGGGTTGTAGCTTTTTGTCTGCACTCTGCCGTCGTCCTCCTCCCGCGTCCCGCGTCCTCCTCCTGCTCTCTCTCTCTCTCTCTCTCTCTCTTTCTGTCTCTCTCTCTCTCTCTCCCTCTCTCTCTCTCTCTCTCTCTCTCTTCTGTCTGTCTCTGTAGCTATAAGATTTCGTGTGTGTCAGTAGACTGTCTGTTAGCTGTCCTTGTGCGTTTGCCGCTTTGGACGCCGCGATGCGATTGTTTCGTGTGGCAGGCGCGGCGCTTATATAATGTATTTCGAGGCTCCTTCGTGGGCGGGATTGCCGCTTTGGGGGCCGCGGTTGCCGCTTTGGACGCCGCAGCTGTTTTGCATGGCAGGCGCGGCACTTGGTGGCACTTCTGGACGGGATTGCTGCGACTGCGCGCCGCAGTTGGTGTATCTCGAGGCTGCTCTGTGGACGCCGCGGCTGTTTCGCGTGGCAGGCGCGTCTCTAGGCTCCTCCGTGGACGGGACAACCGCTGCGGCGCCCACGGCGGCACAACGTCCAAAGACAGCCTACAGAGACGCACCAANTCCGTGGACGGGACAACCGCTGCGGCGCCCACGGCGGCACAACGTCCAAAGACAGCCTACAGAGACGCACCAAGTGCCACGCCTGCCACGCGAAACAGCCGCGGCGTGCAAAGCGGCAATCCTGTCCACCAAGGACTGCCACGCAAAACCGCTTCGCGTGGCAGGCGCGGTACTTCCTACCTCTCTGGTAGCTGTCCTTGGACGTTGTGCGGCGGTTCTGTGTGGCAGGCGTGGCACCTGGTGCGTCTCCGTGGACCTTCTCCATGCAAAGGCTTCCCTGTGTATAGGATATCAGAGCATATGTCAGATAGAANAGGCGTGGCACCTGGTGCGTCTCCGTGGACCTTCTCCATGCAAAGGCTTCCCTGTGTATAGGATATCAGAGCATATGTCAGATAGAATGTCAAATGGAGGTACCCCACAGAATGCCAGAAAAAAGTTTCTGATAGCATGCCAAAATGAATGAATGCCAGATAGAATGTAGTTGCCCATGTCTGAGAGAATGTCACGATAGATGCCAGAATTCTAATTTCAGATCGAATGCCAAAAAGGACGCCACAATAAATGCCAAATAGAATGCAGTTGCCAGAATAGATGCCAGCCAGAAGGGATGACAGATAGTTGTGGTTCAAACTGCCTCCCAGTGGTGCAACGGGCCCAGCCGATCAGTTTGAGGGGTTTCCTGCCATGGGGATGAGTGAACTGGGTTTGGAGCCCNGATTTCACAAAGGTTGGTCACCATCAAAGGGTCGATTCCAAAGCTGTCTAGCTTCACCTTCCTTGAAGCAGTGGTGATTCGAGCTGGGGAGCGGATTCACCTGGATGTTGATCAGGGTTTCAAGTTGGGTCATACCATGCCACAGACTTCCATGTATCACGATTGCATTGATCTGTGTTCAGGGATTGGTGTCATGAGTGAGGGGGCCATGTCATGTGGGATGAAGATTCAATCTTCGAACGAACTTAGGGACACCTTGTGCCAATTTCAGCTGCGGCAGGGAGCCAGTAACGTGATCTGCGGTGACATAGGGGATGCATCCGTAGTTGCCGGCCTTCATGCAGCCTTTCCGCACCCATCCGTTGGAATGGCTGGTTTCAGTTGCCAGCCATGGTCCGTCCTAGGAGATCAAGGGAAGTCAAATGATGATCGATCGACATGTCTTCCCAAAGTCCTCCGAACATGCCATTGGTTGCAATGCCACTCGATCCTGCTTGAGTGTGTTGATGGAGCAGGGGCTGACAAAGCAGTCCAGCAAATGTTAGTCAAGTTTTGTAACCAAACTCAGTATCGGATGTCTCAAATCAATCTAGGGCTTGAACACCTGATGCCTGCAAGGCGCAACCGATGGTGGTGTTTGTTGGTCAACCCCACTGTTGGCCCGATTCAGTTGCGCCCTTTGCCGAAGATGTCCATCCCACCAGTTTTGGGAGATTTGCTGCCTTCCTTTCCGTTGTGGGACCCGGAACAACTGAGACATTTGGAACTTGATTTGTACGAGACTAACAAGTTTGCTGAGTTCAATTCCCTTTTCTCCAACATTGTGGATGCCAATCAGCCTGTTAGGACAGCTTTGCATGGATGGGCAAATCAACTCACAGGGTGCCCTTGCGGATGTAGAATCTACCCTTTTGGGGAAAACAGGTTGCGTGAGAAGGGTTTGTTCGGTGCCCTCATTCCTTTGGGGGGGGAGTTGAACACTTATTTGGGAAAGCTTCCAAGGGTTCGACACATGCACCCCTATGAAATGGCGTTGATTCATGGAGCTAAGCCCAATAGAAATTGGCTCCCGCAACTGAGACTTGGAATTGCAGGATTGGGGCAANCGACACATGCACCCCTATGAAATGGCGTTGATTCATGGAGCTAAGCCCAATAGAAATTGGCTCCCGCAACTGAGACTTGGAATTGCAGGATTGGGGCAAATGGCCAGCCCTGTTCAATCTTGTTGGATCTTGGGACACTTGCTTCATCAGGTCAGTGAAGGTCTGGAACCCACTCCAGAAGCCAGTTTGTGGAATCACTTGCAAGGGTTGTACAGTGTAGTTGCATCCGAGCATCCGGCCATTGGCACACATCCGAAGTTCCTTGATTTCACTCGTCGCACCTATGCGGCACTGATGCATTCGGCCCAGGCGTCAATGGGGCCTGCACATCCCATTGGGGAACAACAAGAACAATCAACCAGCCACCGGATGGGACGGGAGGACCCACAACCTGAGATCAAAAGAAGAAAAATNAATGGGGCCTGCACATCCCATTGGGGAACAACAAGAACAATCAACCAGCCACCGGATGGGACGGGAGGACCCACAACCTGAGATCAAAAGAAGAAAAATTGAAGAGGAACAAAAACAGCCAGGGACCGGGACCCCAGGACCCGAGAAAACGACCAAACAGCCAGGGACCGGGGCCCCAGGACCCGAGAAGAAAGAACAGAAACAGCCAGGGAGTGGGGCCCGAGAACCCAGCAAGATTCACGCGGAGGAGCCGCTAGAACTCCCCCTTCCCATGTCTGTTCAGGCCATGCCAACTGAGGCTTTTGTCCCTGTTGGCCCCGCCCCCCACCTATGTGATGGAATCGAAGCCTTTCGCACAAGGCAAAGTGACAAGCCACTTGGAAATGACGGAATCCCAGCAACCAAGGGAAATGAAGGGGTTGACTCATCACATGTCGCAGGCCATCATTTGGGCCCTTCAACAGCAGCCACCGATGAGGGTGCTTTGGGTTGTTCTTTTTCAGCCAACAGTTTTGGGGTTTCTCATCAAAGATCATCTAAGAGGGATGACGAGTCGCAAGCACTAGGTATTCATGGACCTGTGGAAGCCATCAAGCCAGATCATGAAAAGCCACCGCTAGTTGGAGACCTACATGGACCCCCTGACGCAAAGCAAGTTTCTCATTCACCCGCCCAAGACCGCCATGCCACGCTAGGTGGAACAACCGGTTCCCCTAGCCCCGCCCAAACCCCTGTGCCAATTGAGCCTCAGGTACATGACCAGGTGCCGCCTGCCAGTTTGGATGTTGCTGCCATGACAGACCTTTCAGAAAGGGATTTGCAGAATGCCCCACAAATCGATACCCATGGGGAACACACAGTAAGCAGCGTTGTCCCAGTTGAAAACCATGATCTTGACTCTTTCACGCAAGAGATGCTCGAACATGTTGAACAACTTGTCGACCAAGGCAAGGAAATTGGACTCGATGCCAGGCATACCCATCTTGTACAGGTCATTCATGCAGATGCCAACCAACCGATGTTCGTTCAAATGCCGTCGCATGCGACTTTGGGAGCCATCACTGTAGCGGAATCCAAGTTGGGCACAATCACAAAGCCAGTCCGCCTCAACTCCAGTGTAGGCACAATGCTTCAGAATGGGGATGTATCCAAACCATTTCAACAGATCTTCCTGAGGGAAATGCAAGGCACTGATGACCGTCACACTGGGGAAGCTGGGTTCATGCCGCCTGCACTTTTGGCCACCAGTCCATCTGAAAGAATCCAAGTTTTGTATCATCAGGAGGGATGGGTCGCTAATGACGAAGCTGAATTCTACCTCCGTATGATCGCTGCTTCTGGAACAGCCCGCTCAGGACCCATCATGTTGATGCCTGATTTTACTGAGGACGATGAAATCGAACCACTGCTCCAGCGGTGGATGTGCCAACTTGCACCAGGAGATGCTCAGCCAGGCATTGTCATTTCCATGCTGTGGNCTGCTCCAGCGGTGGATGTGCCAACTTGCACCAGGAGATGCTCAGCCAGGCATTGTCATTTCCATGCTGTGGGTAGCACACCATTGGTTTCCTGTTGTGGTCAAACTCCAATGTGGGCATGTCCAGGTTTTTACCACGCCTGAAGGACACGACTGGATTACCATTGCCACCCGTGCATTGGGTAGTCACATCACCCTGAGCTCGGTTCCCATTCACCGGGTTTATACAAGTTTCTTCAGCAATGATTGCGGATTTCAGGCCATTGGGTGGATCATCAATGCGGTTTTTGACCCTGCTTTTGGATCTTCCGAGTACCAAGGCAAACCGGTCCTTCCTGAAACTGCCATCGCCTGGCGAGGACTCTTTGAGAGCCACTTGCATGCCACAGAATGCAGTCATCGCAGTGTCATCCCAGCAAACCTCCGCTTTGGGGGAGCTTTGGGACAGGATCTCATGAAACAGCTGCAAGCTTTGTTGGTTGATCGAGGCGTCCCTGACACCGAAGCACCTGCAAGAGCAGACTTAGTTGTTGACAAGCTAGGTCGTCAGCCAGTAAGCAGAGCACTGCGGTCCAAAGATCCTTGGAGAGAAATGAAGCACCTTGCAAACCAGCAGATTCCTAAGCTTCAGATCGTTTTGCCCTCAGAACTCCAGGAAGTCATCCAAGCCAAGGCACTCCAGGGGAATCCAATAGGAGACAAGAGAAAGAAAGTCAAGAATGAAAAAGCTCACAAGAAGGTTGTCCAACTTCTTCCGGAAGATGTCAGTGTCCCTGAAGGAGTCTTTCGTGATGCCATTTCAGCAAACCTGAAACAAATTCCTTTTGCTAGCATCGGGCCAGAAGCACGTGGAATTGTCGTCCTGTCTGCGGCCAAAGCCTTTCCATACCTGAGCATCCGAAAGCCAATTAGCAAACATGGATTGGGCCTCTTGGTCATAGATTACATGGAACCGACCATCCAAGAGGTCGGAGAGCAAATCCGTTTCCCTGCCCGTTGCGAAAGAACGGGCGAACCGATCCTGCTGACAGCCAAGCTCATCCAGTTAGGAAGCAGTCCCATCACCCGAGCAGCACCAGACACCAAGACTAAGGTGGATGAAGTTTGTAATCAAGTCATCAGGACTGTCACCTTCAAAGATGAAATCCAGGGGATCAATTGGACCACTTTCATTACGAAGCCGGTGAAGCATGTCATCTCCCAGCTTGAGTGCCTGCAAGACCAAGAGGGCAAAAGCCCCATCATCGACATCTGGGATCGTCAGTTCTTGAACGATCGCCTTGAACGTACGAAGCCAAGTGAATCAACCATCTTTGTCGCAGCCTTCCGGCTTGAGCAGCAAGATGTTTCCCAACTCATGCAGGTTTCGGGGGAGAAAGGCCATTACATTGAACCTCGATCCCAAGACGGTAGATCCCCTGACAGTGCATATCGAGTTATATGGTTGGCCAAACATGACAAGCTTGCTGCCACATTGGCGTCTCAGTCCACGTCCCAATGGAGTTGTATCGTGAGGTCTGGGTCCAGGTTTGGTCTGAGGGTCCGCTCTGAGGATGCCGAAACCGTCCATTGCCAGCACAAGCCCAACACCCCCTTTTTGGACAGTGACAAGGTGCTTAGCTTCCATGCAGGGCCTTTTCCACATGGTGCCAATCGTGCTGCCCTCCAAAAGCTATTTGCTCAGTGGAATTGGCCAGCCAGGCCCAGTCAGCCAAAAAATCGCTCGCCGAACGGGCTAGGGGTCATTTGGGAAGTTCAAGCAACCCAGAAGCCGCAGTTTGAGGTATACCAATTGGATCACGCTGATGTCCTCATCACTGAGCTGCCGAAGAGGACCCCCAAGATGTCTCAAACAGTTGATGTTCAGGGTTCCGCCAAGACCCTTGCAGCCCTGAGTGCACCAATCCAGCCTGATGAATCTGCGGATCCATGGGTTCAGGACGACCCCTGGGGCAATTATGCCACCCCTGTCAAAAGTGCGAAGATTGCCAAGCCTGCCATTGGAACTTCTGAAGAACAATTGGATGTCCTTGCATCGAAGGTAGCCAACAAGCTCCAGACCAAGCCTCCTCTGATCCCGATGGATGATGGCGACACCACCATGGCCAACGACGAACGGATCCAAGATGTCGAGCAACGAATGCAAGCACTGGAATCCACCATGCACCAATTCCATGACCGCCAACAGAAGCACAATACCGAGGTTGCTAGCCAGATTGGCCACATCCAGCAGCAAGTTGACCAGCAGTCAGCTAGCTTGACCCAGCACCTTGATGCCAAAATGAATGAACAGTTGGCTCACATCGAGCGCTTGTTGAGCGCCCGTGACCCCTCCAAGAAGTCACGCATGGAATGACTCGCACAGCGGGCACAGCACTTTGCTGTGCTGACGCTGATTTTTCTGACCTCACTCATTGCGACCACACCATGTAGGCAAGCACAGTCTAGCAGCAGTCGGGTGCCACCCAAGGACAGCCGAAGATGCCAACCTAGGGGAACAGTTAAGACTTCTGCCAGGACCACATTTCTCAAATTCATCCTAGTGATGTTGTTTGCAAGCGTCGGGGAAGCCTCAAACCCCGGGCCCATTTTGGGCACTACAAACCCAACTGGAGCGTTGGGAAAAGCAGCCATGTATGACACCATCCTTGACCAGGCAAACGAGTCGATTGTGTGGGGATTGTCCGAAACCCACCTCACTACACAGGGCCTGCAACGATTTCGACATGAGCTCAAACACCAGCAGCAGAGCTGGAGACTCATCCATGGGGCAGCCGCCCCTGCGGTTAGCACCACTGTAGGGACCTTGGGGGGTAGGCATACTGGGGTAGCCATCATGAGCAACCAACCCATTAGGGCCATGACCAACAACTGGAGTTTTGATGAANCCACTGTAGGGACCTTGGGGGGTAGGCATACTGGGGTAGCCATCATGAGCAACCAACCCATTAGGGCCATGACCAACAACTGGAGTTTTGATGAATGGAGTAGTGCCCGAGTCCAAGTCGCAGCCACTTTCATTGAGCAACAATGGATAAAAATGGGGGTTTTTTATGGTTACGCCAAGGATGCCCACACCAAAGCCACCAAAGACAAAACTGATCAGCTGCTCCAATGCCTGACGGACCGTATCGTCCTTAACTCCTGTGGATATAGAGCTATCATGGGGGACTTCAATGCCTTGTCCAGCGACTTACCACAGTTCGAAGTATGGCGTAAACATGGTTTTCAGGAAATCCAGGAAGTAGCAAAAGCCAAGTGGAATGTCCCCATCAAGAACACTTGTAAGGGGAAGAGTGTCAAAGATATGGTTTGCGTGTCAAGCGAGCTTATTGACAAGCTATCCGAGGTCCATGTCCAGGACTGGCACTTTGCTGACCATGCCGTTTTGTACGGAGTCTTCAAACCGTTGGGATCATATGTCCCTACGCCTGTTTGGTATAAACCACATAAGTTGCCCTGGGATCAGCTCCCAAATGACTGTGTGTGGCCTGATGCATCCGGGCGCCAGCAGGGTTTTGCAGCCATCTTCCACCAAATGGAGGAACAGCTTGACCAAGCACTCCGCCATCAAGGCAAACCGGGCCTGCTTGCGAGCCAAAAAGGCCGAGCAACTGTCACTGAACCCAAAATGTTGTACCATGCAACAGCTCCTCTGAAACCGTCCCGAAAGAATGAATTTCAGATTGAGTACCATGGGGAAAGCTTTCAGCATCACCAATGGTGTAGACAACTCAGGCGCATGCAAAGTTACTGCAAACTTGTCCAAAAAGCACCGGCAAACCAGGCCACTGTCCAGCATGTCCATGACTTGTGGGAGGCCATTTTGCATGCCCCGGGGTTCCCAAGAGGTTTCCACAAAGCCTGGCTCGCCCGAGCCCATGTGACCTGCCACACCTGTTCACTTGCCCAAGTCTCCGCCTGATCACCATACGGCATGTGCCATTTTCACTGACTTGCAGATCGAGTTCCAAATGTTGGAAAAAGCACTGCTTTCGAAGCGGCGACTTGGAGCGCGCCAACGAAGACAGGAAGACAGCAACCTGATCTTCCGAGATGTAGCCAAACCCAGAGCCATGCCTGTCCAAACGGTTGTCACCAAGCACACAGCCACTGTGACTAAGGTTACTGAGGATGGACTGACGGTCCATTATGAACCTGCTCATTTATGCTGTGACCAAGAAGTTTCATCACAACATGCATACTTGCCCATCCAGGAGCATACCCCAGGAGTTCTGACTCTCCAGAATGAGGCACAAGTTGAACCAGGGGACCAAGTATACCAGGACGCTTTCCTGGGAAGCAAGCATGATGTGTTCCGGGCCTTTTTGACCTTATGGGACCCGATGTGGAACCGCCACCAAGACACCGACCCCAGCCGGTGGGACTCTTTTGTCAATGAACTTGTGGATAGGACACCACTTGTCTCCGAGACGATGGAACTTGCACCCATCACTGCTGAACAATGGATCCACAGTGTCCGTTCCAAAAAGAGTGCTACGGCCACAGGGCCGGATGGAATCAGTAGGCTTGACTTGCTTCATATGCCACCGTCCCTAACCCAGGATCTGGTTGCCTGTGTCAATTCTTTTGAAACGTCCCAAGCTTTATGGCCTGATGCTGCCCTTGCAGGACACATAACAGCTGTGGAAAAGAGCGAAATGGCCAGTCAACCTAAGGACTTCCGTCCAATCACAGTCCTGGGGGTCCCATACAGGACCTGGGCATCCATAAGGGCGAAGCAATGCCTCAAGTTTTTGGATCAGCACTCCCCAGCAGGCCTCAAAGGCAATCGGCCAGGACACGGCACAGCTGAAATCTGGTGGGGTATCTCCCGCGACCTTGAAAATGCCATTTTTCTCGGCCAACCGCTGTCAGGGTTCCTCACAGATGTCTGCAAAGCTTTTAACACACTTGCTAGGCCAGTCATTTATGCATGTGCCTTGAGATTTGGCTTGCCCCTTTCCTTGGTCCGGACCTGGCATCGTGCAGTCAACCGAATCAGTCGACGTTTTATCGTCGGTGGCTCAGTTTCTCCTCCTGCCACTGCCTGCACAGGATACCCGGAAGGAGACCCCATGTCTGTAGTTGCAATGTTTTGTCTGAACCTTGCCATGCACCATATGGTTGAAGCAGCCGTCCGTCCCCTTGCGGTCTTGTCTTTTGTCGACAACTGGGAGACTCAGTCGTCAAGTGTCACTGCAGTGTGCCGAGCATGGACAGAGATGGAACAGTTTGCCCAAAAGGTAGATATCTCCCTTGACGCAGGCAAAACCCTGTTTTGGGCGGTCCGCCCTGAAGATAGGCAGTTTCTTGTGCAACAGGGTTTTCAGGTTAGCCACCACACTGCGGATTTGGGGGGCCACCTCAACTACACCCGAAAACTGACCAACTACACAGTTAGATGCCGTATTGCCAAGACCAAAGTCTTCTGGGACCACCTTGCACGAAGTTCGGCGCCAAATGACCACAAGTTGAAAGCAATTTCTACAGTTGCCTGGCCTCGGTGCCTCCATGGCATTTCGGGAGTCTCTTTGGGCTTTGAACACTTGGGAAAACTGAGGTCGGCCATGATGGCCTCTATGAAATGGGCAAAAAAGGGCGCCAGCCCGATACTGCAGTGCCTCTTGCTCCCGTCCCGTTGTGATCCGGTCTACTACACGATGTTGGAAACATTCCTTGCTTTTCGCAACAATACCTGCCATGATGATGCATGTCCTGTTTTGACTGGATTAGTCCTTTCTCCACCCAAGCATTTTGACCCTGGCCCGGCAGGAGTTTTCCTGACACGTCTGCACATGTTAGGGTGGCAATGGGATCACCATGGTTTTGTTGTGGACCATGAGGGGTTGCGATGGAATCTTCTTGACTCCCCGCTTCAACTTTTGAAAAGCCGAGTACACCATGGATGGGCTGCCATGTTGGGAGCCAGTATCTGCACTCGCAAAGAGTTTGAAGGCATGGCAATGGTTGACAAAGACTTGTCATGTTCCACTCAAAGCCATTTTGCTGGGGATGGAGCAGGCCTTCTGCGAACGGCCATGAATGGAACTTTCTATACCAGAAACAAACAGATCCATGCAGGGAAAGTGCCCACCAAGATGTGTCCCTTTTGTGACCAAGAAGACTCAGTGCAACATCGAGTTTGGAGTTGTGAAGGTTTTGATGACTTGAGGAGCCAAATGCCACAAGAATCTGCAGATTTCTTGCGAACACAGCCACCATGTACCCAGTTGCATGGGTGGATGACCCAAGATGCGTCCGCTAGATCCTTTCGATCTGCCTTGCAAGATATACCCGATACCACTGGCACCTTTATGCCATTTGTTCCGGATGGTTTGCCTTTGAACATCTTTGTTGATGGATCCTGCACAGATCCTACACAGCCAGCACTTCGAGTAGCCACCTGGGCCATTTGTGTTGGGGACCTTCAGAGCGATGAATTCATTCCGGTAGGCGCTGGGGGTGTCCCAGGCTTGTATCAAACCACACTGCGAGGCGAAATTTGTGGGGCCATAGCTGCATTTAGGTTTGGTCTTGTCAAGAAGCAACCGTTCTTTGTTTGGACCGACAACGCATTAGTTTTTGATCGGGTTCGTCAGTTTGCATCAGGTAAGCCAGTCTTCAAGAAGAGCAACAATGACCATGACATGTGGAACCGACTCCACCGTTTGGTAAGCCAGGCCGTCACCAGGGGATTTTTCCAAACCATCATAAAGGTCGTTTCTCACCAATGTCCGGATGGAACTTTGTTGGTTGAAGATTGGGCCCGCCGGGGCAATGATGCTGCCGACCGAATGGCCAGTATGGCCCGCTGGCAATTGCCAGCATCTCTTCTCCATGCTAGTGCGTACATGTCTGCACAACATGCCAAGCGACGTCAAGCCTGCCATGACTTGCATGAAATGTTGGTTCAATTTGGACTTCGATGTGTAACTAATAAGCAAGTAGTTGAGACACAGGATGACTCCAAATGGGAGGACGCACGTGCCAAGCAGACCGAAACAGTCCACACCGGCGTCAGCCTCCGTGATTTGACCGCCGATGTTCAGATCTCCGAACCAGCCAAGTTTGGGGCATGTCTCCAGCCTTTGCATGCATGGCTCTTAGCTTTGACTGCCACACCGGATGGTGTACCACTGTGGTTGTCCAGTTACCAGTTGTATGTGCACTTTCAGTGTTCGACAGGGGCCGATGGCTTTGTGTATGATTCCAAGGAGAAGCTGTGGCGATTAGCAGATGACCATGTCCATCGTAATGGGTACGATTTCCTGAAGTTGTCTAGTTCGCTGCAGTCAATCACTAAGAAGTTTGCGCAAGCTNCTGTGGCGATTAGCAGATGACCATGTCCATCGTAATGGGTACGATTTCCTGAAGTTGTCTAGTTCGCTGCAGTCAATCACTAAGAAGTTTGCGCAAGCTGCCGGCCTCCCTTTTGAGGCAAAGTTGATGATGCCATGGGGTAGTGCAATCCGCTCATGGCAAAGATGTGTGCTCATTCGAGCTTCCCCTGCTTCATTCGCTGCGGTGGATAAAGAGTTTCGCAACCGAGGGGTTGCGCATGTGAAGCAGATCACCAAGGCGATGGGTCGCCTTACACGGTTCCAACGATGGTAGCAAGCATGCCACCAGTCGCATTGCTGTTTAGTCCAGTGTGCGAGACCCTGGAGGCGTGAAACGGAAAAGGGNTCGCCTTACACGGTTCCAACGATGGTAGCAAGCATGCCACCAGTCGCATTGCTGTTTAGTCCAGTGTGCGAGACCCTGGAGGCGTGAAACGGAAAAGGGATGACAGATAGAATGTTACAATTACTGCGAAGCCGAAGAAACCTCAACGGACCCTGTCCGCCGTTGGGCCTAACTCATGGCTGTTTTGTTACCCCTACATCATCTGTATTTGCTACCCTGTCATACATACCCATAATACGCCTTTCGCGCCTGCCAGAATAGAGTTTCTGATAGCATGCCAAAGGGAACGCCAGAATGAATGCTAGATAGAATGCAGTTGCCCATGTCAGAGAGAATGTCACGATAGCTGCTAGATATTAATATCCCCTTCCCTGGAAATCTTATGTATGTGCTTCTCTAATCTTCTCTATATTTCGCTATCATATACACCCACAATTGTGCTTTGCGCGTCTTATTTCCAAACTCCGCATAGAACCGTTGACCCTGACAAGTCGAAACCCTCGCATCGTCTCGTCGTAAACAAACCTCGCCTTTCACGAAATAAAAATANTCCAAACTCCGCATAGAACCGTTGACCCTGACAAGTCGAAACCCTCGCATCGTCTCGTCGTAAACAAACCTCGCCTTTCACGAAATAAAAATAATCGCCAATCACTCGTGAAAATTCGAAAACGCGCCACTTCAAAAAACCACATGCCACAAAATCACAGATGCGCTCATCCCAGCCAGAGAGAAAGTACACGCTCTCGTGCACACAACAGATACACGCGTTCGTGTAAAAGAAAGAGTAAGGGGGGGTGGGGGGCTCAAAAAGAAAACTGACGTATCTCGAAAGAAACGTGGGGAACCCAACCCACCCTCCCTGTGGAGGCGTTGAACTGATAACGGCCACCATTAACATATAATTCATGTGCACCTGTGTGACATGAACTCAAAGAAGGTTTTCCACAAAAACCATTCATAAAAGAAGAGGGTAAAACCAGAGTAGAAAAAACTGTTTTCACATGATCCCAGAGTTCAAAACAGACAACAACAAACAGAGGAGATTCACAGCACAGGAAACCAAGGTTTGCATTCAAAGCCAGGTTTGATGTGCACACAGGTTTAACCCTCAGAATAAAGGAGCATGCACACACGCTCGCAAACGCAGAGTGCAAAATGCACACGCGCAACTAACTACGCTCAAAGACGCGAAGGAGGACGCAAAAAGGCAGGAGCGAGGGGAGACAGAAAACGCAGGGCCAACTAGAAGCTGCACTCAGCTTCTTTTTAAGCTGCGCGGGAAATAAAGTTACATCAGCTCGCTGAGTCGCAACATAATAAAGTCCTGCACCCAAAGTCACGAAAACACCCCACCTTTACAGACAATCGTGCATTGCATCCACCCCCAAAAGGCTCATAAGGTCATCAGCGGGTGCACCAAAATCGCGGACCAGAGGGGAATCGATAGCCCACCGTCACCTCTTTGCAACCTGGTACATTGCCTGGAAAAAGACTCCAAGTATCACCCCTCACGCCACTCAATTTCAAGAAATTGTCCGGTTTCGTCAAAGGGTCCCCCCAGACCCCCCATTCTCACTTCGTTCGCACAAAGCAACCCAGCTTCCCGGCTGGCTTTCGTAATTATTTTCCAAACGCAAACAGCCTCAATTTTTGGAAAGGCAACTCTTCTGAGGTTTGGAAACAATGTTTAAGGTCACAGGTCACCAAATTCCGCGCGTGCAGGAGTGCACTGCCGCAACTGTTTTGTGAAGATACGAAATTACGCTTTATTCGTAGATTTGTCAAATTGGCTTGGACAGTGATTTGTTTTTCTTCCGCGTCGCTGCTTCCATGTGGATCTCTTGCTCTTTCGTTTTTTTGCAGATATGAAACCAATCAAAGCACATGAGAGCTCCATTTTCGATGTATCCATGATCCACCAACCCCACGGGTTGTCGGAGTAGTCTTTGACTCGCTCAAT
>BGPT01002114.1:72164-102871 GCA_003297045.1 Symbiodinium sp. clade C Y103 | reverse complement strand
AAATATGTGCCTTGGGAAGGCGTGGTACCCGTCGGGGTGTCGCGTGTGTGAATTGACTATTCACATAGCGACCTACAGTGTCTCTGTCAACCAATGCACCCTGAAGCTGTTAACTAAGTTTACCAACCCCGCAGCATTTGCACTACTGCTGTACCGCCGTGGGTTGTGGGAAAAACTGATAGCTGTCTGCTGCTTCGTTNTAACTAAGTTTACCAACCCCGCAGCATTTGCACTACTGCTGTACCGCCGTGGGTTGTGGGAAAAACTGATAGCTGTCTGCTGCTTCGTTCATCAAACATGTATGTATATATATACATATATATTGGTGATATATAGTATATATACACGACATGTATTTTTGCGAGCTGCTTCCAGGTTGTCTTTAGCTCAGGAAGCGTGGTGTGATGGTGAACCGCCCCTTCGGGGACAAGTCACAGCAGCTGCACAACCGGCATGCCCGCAGCGACTTCGAGACCAAGACGCAGGTGGGACGCCTCAGAGCCGACGGTGGGACGCCAAAAATGGAGCATTGAACGATCAACAGTAGGAAAAACCTCGATGAAAATGAAGGCTTTCATATGCTTTAATGTCAAAATCATTGTTTTAGGAGGAATCTATATAGGCAATACAATCTGGTGGTCTAACCGTTTGCTATGTGGAAAATGACCCATTTATAGATGATTTCTCATGATTTACCGATTAGAAATGGTGATTTTCGATAGCTGTGTTGAAGTACCGGAGGTTAACCAACAAACATGGGGGTACTTTGGGGGTGCAGTTGGAGTTATGTGTGTGGCGAACCATGGGATTTAAACCCGCCATGAGTTGGGATATGGGGCCTGTATAGCTATGGTTACTGTAAGTTTTGTCACTTACAACTGGAACTGCACTTCCAAGTAACAACCAACAATAATGGGGACTGAGGTTGTCACCAACTGAATATGATTTGGGTGTGTCTGAAAATAAGGTAACTATACCCTTTCTTATGGCCACTCTAATGGGGAGTAGAATATTTTGAATAGACTGAGGTGATAGACAAGCACATTTTGGGGTATCCCATTTCCAGACAAACCCAGGTAGACTTGGGTCATTGAGACACGGCTGGCGGAGGAATTGTGCACCACTTAAACACCACTCAAAAAGCACACAAGACTCTACCAACAATAAGATATGGACTTACATTCACCAATATCAACCATAGCCAATAGCACCCTTTTCAAGCGCTGCAGGATTTCCTCAGGTTCCCCTGCAACTTTTTGAAGGGTTGACCAGTTCCCAGGACAAGTTGGAGGCGGCAGCCGCCTGATTCAGATCCCACTGGGGCCCATTCACATCCTTCCATCCTTCTGGCTTGATGCGCTGGCTGCCACCGAGTGGGCCGGCAGCTTTTCAACCAAGCGGAAGGTGAGGTTCCACGGTCCGAGACACGTTGCGCCCGCTAAAGAGTTGGTTTCCAAAAAGGCGTGGCAGCTGGCTGATGAGTTTGTGTCCAAGTGAAATACCGCTAATTTTTGATATGGAAGCCCAGAAATGGGATCTACATTATTTTTTTCCAAAATTTTGGGATATGGCCATAGGGCCATTTTTGGGGCTTCATGTGCCATTTTTGTTGTGTAATTGCTGTCTTCACAACGAGGCCTCTGTCGCAGTGATTGCTGGGACCGCAACCTTTCGGGCAGTGAGATGCTGCGGAGTAGGACAGGACTGCTCTGGGACAAGATGTCCTGTGCAGGTCTGGCGGGTCTTCAGCCAAAGATGCTGAGTCGGCTAATGAAGTCACCATGCAATTCTGCTGGCAATGGTTTAAAGGCTTTGCGGTTTGTGGAGTCAAGTTGAGGAAGCAATGAATTCACATTCTGGCGATTTTTCCCCGAGAGTTTGGTTGCAAAGAAATATCACTGGGCTCTGAAGCACAGGTTCACGCCTGCTTGCACGCAATCTTTTGCAATGTTCAAGTAAGTCTCGCTCAAGTATATCAAGCAGGACTAGCAGGACTGAAGTCCCACATTTGACACGACACGAAGAACCTGATCCGACAATCAGCATTGTATCATCCACTCTCTTACAATCCTACACGCTGCTCTTTGCTTGAATTACAGCACCAACCCAAACAGTGCAGTCACACTAGAACCCCTGTGGAACAAGAAGCTAAACTACTTTTCTGCCTGTGCCGGCGTTGTGCAAGATTGCACAAGGTGCCAGGGAGGAGCGGCACATGTAGGGGACACTTTGATCGGAGTTTTTTTCCAGCCAAACTTTGACGATCTCTTTGAAAATTGACTGAATCCACCCAAATACTGGTTTGTTTTCTGCCCGCTAGTTGCAAATTCTTGTTGATGTGGGTTTTTCCAGAAATGGGCCCGATATGCAATGTCAAGCCACACGTAAAGGGGACAATTCCGATAAAGCACGGGATATGTTGGGATACCGCAGTTTCAGACAAAATGGAGATGTTCACAATTTGTCCTGGCCCACCATCAGCGCTGGGAAAGGCATGGCAGCTTCCGGAGGCAGATCTGATGGTTCAAATCCTTTCCCGTGCCCATTTGACCAGCCAGCTACCTCGAGTTTTCAACGAAGTGCAGTAGATGTCCATTTTTAGATACCAGGATTATGGGCTCTGCAGGCGGCAAGTCCTTGGCTGAACGGCGGCAAGCAGCTGGCGGATTCAGCTCTTTGAAGGTCGAGAAGGCCTGGAGCCTCTGGTAGCTGACAGAGCTGAGAATGGATGTATACAGTTTACCGATTTAGCTGTTAAACATGCTGGTTTTTGATAGCTATGTCAGCTATGTTGGTTTACCAGAGGGTAAGAATAGATATAATCATAGGGATACACAACTGTTGGCTTAGGTGCACAAGGGATCAAGATCATAGGGATATATTATTGGGAATTTAATGATGATAATGGATAATAGTGGGAATATAATGGGATCATCAAACATGGCTGCGAAATCTCCAAACTAAATGGAGGGTTTTTCAGCTGGGATAACCATCGAACTAATGATTTTTCCATTGCTATGTTTGACCGGAGGGTATCTGCCCGTGCAAACCTATGAAATACCATATGTGGGGATGAACACCCAGCTATACGAGCTGTTTTCAAAGACTGAATACTCAAGGTATCTTAAGGTCCATTTTTGTAAATGAACAGAAATTGATGGCTCATATACTAACATTACTGTGGTAGGTGCTCGGAATTTCTTATCGACCTTTTCTTCCGAATTGCCCAATGCAGTACTTGTTCCTGTGCCCAGGCCCCGCAGGTAAATGTTGCAGGGAACCGGAAGATCAGGAGTGCGTAGAGTGGGTAGCAAAAGCTTGCAAGAAGCGACGAATCATCTTCTGTGACAGTCAAGAGAACTTGAACTTGGCTCTTGGCTGTTTCCTAACATGGGGGTACCCCAAAATGGATAGTTTATCATGGAAAATCCATCTACTGTATAAATGATTGATTTTGGTTAGGGAAACCTCCAGTTCAGGCATTTGTTCCAAAGCCTGCAAAAGTGTCGCAGGATCTTGAAGCCAGAGGAAAAGCTGCAGGAGTTTCTGCCCACAAGATGGTCCTTCCAACTACAGACTTAACATGCCACTCTTCCAGAAGGGATCATCCATTGTACCGTTGGGGTACTGAACTTTACCACTGCCTATAAAGAGCTCGAGGAAAACTTTGCGCTGTGCCATCATGCCGTAAACGGGTGAGGATGAGTACGATCTGCAAAAATGTTTGCATGATGTCGGAAGTTGGGGGACCTGGTGCAGATCTGGCAGGGTTGCTCATCCCTCACTGCAACTGTTTGAGTTGTAACCGCCACATGGATTGCAAAGAAATTGAGCCGAGTCATTTTTTTGGGGGTTGTCTCAAGATTGGGACCCTGCTTTGCGCCAAATCCGAAGCCATGGTTTTTATCATCATCATTTTCAGATCATGTCACATGCATGTCCCAATTAGGTTTCTTATGGTTTCGATCATGGCATCCCTTTCTGGTGGCCAGTCGTGGTTGAGGCCAGACGCAAGTCTGGAAAGCAGTCTTTAAGCCTAGTGGCGAGGATGTGACGCTCGGCGAAGGGAGGTGGAAGGGTCGGTGGGTTGGTTGGGAAAATCTTCACGGGAAACCAGTGTTTTGATCACCAATTGTAGAGGTTTCGTGAAGAGATTCCTTTTTACCAATCCATTGATATTGGAGTTTTGGGCTTGTTTCTTGACTGAAGCGTCTGCCAAAACCGAGATATTGGCTTGTGAGAATTTCGTTCCGAGTATGGGCACATTGAAATTTTAAGAGTTTCTTCAGGAAGATGCAGAACGGGTTGCAGTTTCAATTTGAAGTGACCTTTTGGCCGAGGATAGTCAAGATGCGGGCAAGGCGCGAGGATCAGGTGGTTTTCCATGGTAACTGCCTTTGGTATGTTTTGTCTTGAAAATGGGGCATACACCTGCAAAATACTTGACTTAAATAGCAATGGAAAACTACAGTATAGATAACAGGTGCAAACTGTTTTTGTCAAACAGATTAAGGTAAACCAATATAACCCATCCTATAGTGTCTTCGTAGCCAGTGGATACAGTGGATTTGGAAATCCTATTGTCGGACCAAACCCACTTCATGTGCGGCAGGAACTTTGCAGTGGGCGGTGAGGCTGTACGGGGTGCCCAGTGACATCGGTCCGTGGAAGTCCTCCATGTCTGGGGATGTGAAGCTTTCTTCGTGTATCCCAGGGTTGGTGTCTTTGTTGGTAGTGAGAATCCCAAAAAACGCCGGTTGTATATGGGATACACCCTATATCAAGGAGCAGTCCGATAGCTTGACCTGGCAATGGAAACTAAGCCACCTAGTTCGATGCCGAGGTGTGGCAGTCCCTCTTGACTCGGATGCTGAACCTGGAGGGTCACCACAACGTCTTGGGATTGAAAGAAGTCTGGAAGCCCTGGGGTCTCCCTGTCTCCCAGGTGTAGCCATTTGACTATGGGGATCAGGATATAATGGGAATATTTCATGGGATATTACAGGACATGACGTAAGATCTATTCATATTACCGACTTGATATTTGTCCAATGAACAATGGATTATATATTAATAGCAACAAGAAAACCAATCATTTTATGGAGATGTGCCAGTGTAATTGATCGGATATATAGCCAACTTGATACAATGAGAGATGGGTTTGAAATGGTTGGGATTGACCCCTTAAAAACTCAGGTTTCACCACCATGGCAAAAAATGCTGGTGATATACTAACGGGAATATTTCATGGGATCCAGGTGTATGGCATGCACACATATATACAAATTACATACATGTATTTTCACAATATAGTCGTATAACCAACATCAATGGATTGGTACCTGAAACTGAAGGATACACCCCAAAAATACAAATGTTGATCTTCATTTTCCAGTTTAAAATGGCCATAGAGGGGGGGTATACACCCCATTGTCAGACACACCCAGATCGCTTCCCTTTGGCTTGAGACGTGCGATCTGAAGAGTTTTAATGATGTGCGACGTGGTTTTGCTTAATATGAAAGTGTGGCTTTAGCATCAACCCAGGTCATCCAAGATGAGAAGAACTACTACATTGTCATGGTCTGCCGGCCTGGCTTATGGAACCCACTGCTACGGAGATCTTGGACCACGGACTAGTGGGGCAAAGGTGTCGATTGGCGTGACCCAAGTGTGAATGGTAGTAATGTTGGTAAAACAATAATAAACCATCCCCTAAATCACCATAAATGGGTGGTATATACCATTCCAAAATGGGTGGTTTATGGCATTGTTTTACCCACATTATAGTTGAAGGATGTTACATCCCTTTCTGCAAACCCCCATCCGCTGCCAGACACGGTGTAGTGGTGGAGAGTTGTTTGACTTTCTCCAGACCGAGACAGTTGAAAACTCAGACGTCAGATTCGCACGAAAGAAAGTACGCTTTCCAAAAAATGTTTGTCGCAGTTTTGTGTCATATCCGAGTATACGGCAGAAGGCCTAGAGGAGTATGCTTCTCGTATGTTGCTGTGCTCTATGGAGTTCTTGTGCGAAGAGATGCTGCATGCAGTCGATATCCTTGGAAGTTCCACTTTTTATCGATTTTTTTGAACTCCCTTTTTTCCTTCCTCTTTTCCTTCTTTGTTTCCATGGCCATAGGGTTTTGCCACGTTTTGCCGTTCAGACTCCCACATCGTCCCAAGGATGTGCCCGAACGGGAGTGCAAGCGGATCATGCGAGAGATCCTAGAAGCAGTGGATCACATCCATTCCAGGCTGCTGGAAACGGCTTTGGAAGCTGATTGATGGGGATAGAATGGTGCTATTTTACAGGGATATCATTTGGAGATAGTAAAATGGGATGATATAGATTGATATAGTGTGGTATCTTGAATGAACAATACAAGGGAAATTGGTTTGACATGACAGGGATTTACCCTCAAAATTGGAGCTTTAAACCAAGAAAGTGGGATTTAAACGATGAATAATGGAGGAAAAGCTATAACAATTAACAGCAACCATTTTATCGGGATACGGTATAGTACTATTTCATGGGATATAAAACCAACTCGAGATGATGGGAAATGGGTTTGGTAGCTTATTTTTTGGGACCACCCCCATTCCATCCAATGGTTGATCATAAGTCACCCCATAAAGATGGCAATAACATGGGGGGTACACCTCAGTTTCAGACGCACCCAAATGCGTTGCAGATGGCATGTCAAATGCAAGTCACAGAAATGCTACAAGCCTGCAAGGAAAAGTTTGAGCCTCATGGATTTGTAAACTTGGTAGACAGGCATACTTGGTCTTTGATCCAGGTTTTTTTGATCTAAGCAACTTTGATTTTCTCCCCTGTAGTTCCGCGATTTGCTATTGAAGACACAATTTCCTGCAAGTCAGGGGTCTAATCCACCGCGACATCAAGTCAACAGCTCAGCATCCTCAGCTCACTTGGCTGTATGATTGGATTTCATGAATTTTTGGATGTTGAACTAGTTCCAAATCTGCAGCCATTGTTGCTGTTCAAATCCCAATCTCTGTGTTTACCCAACAAAAATAGAAGTTTCCATGGGACAATCCTGCATAAATGGGGGGATACTCCTCTTAAATGGAGGCAAAATCATGGAAAAATCCTCCAGAAATGGAGGATTTTTGGCATTTTGAGTTGAAGCCTAGGCCCGAGAACATCATGTTCCACGACACTTCGAACGAGCCGAACTCTCCGAAGACGCCGGCCAGTAAGAAGCTGGGAGCCCTCGAGATTTCCGGAGGATATCATGGGATACCAACAAATGGGATATAAATTGCAGACCAAAACTTGAGGTCTCAAGGTTTAGCATTCAATTGCAGCAGTTTGTTTTTGTTTGTGATGAACTATTAACAAAAAAGGTCAGGTTCGAATGTCCGTTCCAATTTCTTAATTCTTGTGTTGATGCGTCGACATGTTGGTGCTCAGAACCACTGAGGGCTGTGAAGCTGATCGATTTCGATACGTGCTTGGAGTGAGCCTGGCCAATGTCAAAGAGTTGCCATGTCGCAGGCGCTGTTTGTTTTGGATAGGAGTTCCGCTTCTAAGCTTGGAAAAACTCACAAAAGGCAACTTGGGTCTGTCTGAAGGTGAGCTACATCCCCTAAATGACCGTTTTAGTGGGGAACATGTTGAGCAACCATAAAAATTGGCTTTTCTCCCCCTAATTTTTCAGACAAACCCACTTGGATTACAGCGTTTCATTCAGGTACGAACCCAAATCTCCTCGTGCCAAACACGTCGTTGGCACCTTGGGAACCTTGGCAGTGACAAAGCAGTGGCTGCCATTTAGCCCTTTTGGTTGATATAGTCCATGAGCTGTGAATCCCGTTCTTAACCAACCAGCATTTCATGGAATGTCTGGTTAAGTACACCCCATACATATCCCCTGTTGCTTGTACATCCTGAGAATTCTTATATTCCCACTACATCCCAAGCAAATTCCACAGCATATTCGGGGCATATCCGCTGGTCCAGCTGCTGTTGGCACTGAGGATATCTGGCTCCCGAGGCCTTGCAAGGCGATTACTCGCCTGCGTCTGGGAGCTGAGGGACTGATGAACCAGGGGTATCTTATTTTCAGTCAGAACCATTTGGGATCATTTGGGGATGGATGAATAGCTATGATTCTCCATCAATTTTTTTTTGAGATGGACATGGATGAAGTCTTCCATTTACAAGCTGTGTTGGGAACAGAAGGCTACCAGGGTTTCATTTTGCGTAGGTTGGATGCCTCACATTGAGGTCCGACCTTTGGAGTGTTGGTGTGATCCTGTGCTCCGGCTCTGGGGTGTGGCGATGAACTTGTCTCGTTTCCTTGATGTCATTCCTGTCGCAGCGAAGGGGCACAACAGGGACCTTTTCAAGGGTGTGCTTCGGCGTGTTTCGATTCGGATGTTCAAACATTTACCCAAAACATGGTGGAACCTTCAAAATTTCCCCCAAACCAGGAAAGCTTGGATTAAAAATCCCCCAACATGCACAAAAAAACCGAGCCATCCTTTCCGGACGCAGGTATATATTGATGACTGGAGACATGCCCTTCGACCAGGAGGTTTTTGGCGAGCAGCTGCGGGATACTCGTCCGGGGAGCCCAGGGTCCGAGGTGTGCCACATGTCATGCCATGGTTGGCATTTTTATGAAGAAAAATCTGATTTACTGTGTGTATATATATATATATATACACATACATATTTATATTGATTTATGACATGGGATGACCACACTGCATTCATCCGATGTAACTTGACCATGGCACATGTGTTCCATCATGTTCCATGACGTTCAGAGGCTCTCAGTCTCTCCTCATGTCAAGTGTGGTGGTCACCCATTTGGTGCAGTTCCAGGCACTGCATAACTGGATTCCAAAGTTATAGGGGCCCCATATCCCAAGCTATGGGGGTTGAATTGCTACTGTACAGTTATCCCCAGTTATCCCGCATGAACATCACCTCAACTATTAGTTGATCCCATTGATCCGCATTTCTTCCAGTAAAATCCAATGAGAAGCGACAAGGCTGCGGCAGCGCCACCATGAACTCCATCTACTACAAGTTGCAACACGCCAGGGACCCCAAATTCTGGCTTCAAAATGGGGGATACCCACTGCTTTTCATGCCATTCAAGAATAGGGAAAACAATGATCATCCATTGGAATATGGGGTGGCTCATTTTTTTGGACAATCCCTATCGGTATGATGTGTGTTGCATCAGACATCCATGACATCCATGACATCCATGACATCCATGACATCCATGGGCTCAATGGGAAAAGAACCTGTTGGATTTCAAAAATGGTACTTAAATGAAAACACCCTCTCTGCCTGTCTGCAATTTGTCGAGCTCCAGTGCATGTTTCAATGCACAAGCATCGCAAACGTGTGGACTCTAAATACAGTACAGTGTGACATGCAGACTTGTTGGCTTTGAGATGCTTTGATACACCTTGCATTTTTTTGAAGTCACGAAGTCGCAAGGAGTTTCTAGTCACTCTAGTCTCCGAGTTTGCAGCAGCACCCAGCACGAAAGAGCATCCTTGAAGACTCATGGAAACTGAGCTAGAGTGGATCCAAGAAGATGAGGACGCGGTGCGCGGATCTACCGGTTGTAGGAACAATTCTTGGCATCCTGCGAGTGTTGAAACGCTGACAGTCAGAAGGACATTTTCAAAAAAAGAAACTCGCTACTGAATCTGTCTTTCACAGTGTCTCTTCATCACTTTGCAACTTGGAGTCGTCATTTCAAGGAATGGTTCAACATTGGCAAAATAATTCCGATTCAAGAAATCTACTACAGTATATCATCTACATATCATCATCTATATATCATCATGTATGATGTAGTCCATACATATGTATATATATATAATATATATATGTATCATCTATCTATATATCATATATCATCTACATATATTTATATATATATATATATCCTTGGATCAGCTAGTCCTTTCAACTCCCACCTTGAAGAACTGGTGCAGGAGCCCCTCATCGAAGAGATGCGGGCCATTCTGGGTCCACTGGACTGCCCGGAGGACGGGAACTCGAAGCGTGGCAGTGAGGTTAGGGATCAAAAAGGATGACCTCCAGAAATGTATGGTTTGTTTATGGTTAATACACCAGTCATAGTGAATGGTTTAGTAAGTGAACTAGTTTTAGGAAATGGATTGGTTTTAAATTTTGGTATTGATTGTTTGATATTGTTTGTTTATGTTCAATACTGAAACTGACGCCTGATGTGTGGGTCCCATTCATGGTGCTCTTCATTGACTTGATCCGTAGCCCAAAGAGGGAGAGAGAGGGAGAGGGAGAGGGGTTGATTATATATTCCACTATACCCCAATCCCATCATATCAAATAAAAAAATATACATATATTATTCATTAACTATTCATTTATCAGCTATCCATTCTATATTCCAGAGTGATGTAAACTGTAAAGGTGATATATCCATATTATCCATATATCACTTATTCATCATATTGATGCAGACTGTAACAGTTGATACATGTCAAATTCTGCCAGGATCTGTCTGACGACCTGTCTTTTTGCAGATTCCTGCGAGGCAGGCGATTCCTGCGGAGGTTTGCGGAGTCCATCCAGCAACCTGACATGTTTTTGAACTATGGTACCCTGCTTGTTACGTAACATTGCTATGGAAAATCGCCATTTTTACTAGGTCAATGAGCCATTTTCCATAGCTATGTTAAATTACCAGATGGTAATACATCCTACTGTGTGACATTGCTGTATATTCATATCATGAAGTTTGTAACTGCTGTATTGACAGGGTGTCGCATGACTCTATGTCAACTTGCACAACATGAGGATAAACTGTCGGTTGACCACGTTTCCTGATTGCATGGTAATAGCCGAGAAGTGCATGATGTAGTATATAATATGTCAATATATGGCAGAAGATTCCTTTATAGCATGTATGTTGTTTTGTAAGGCCTTCTAAATATGTCAGTATGTGGCAGCAGATGCTTTCATAGAATCTATGTTGTCTTCCAGGGCCTTCTAACGTATGCGGTGACAGCCTCATATAATTTCAACACCATGTACGGTGTCTGAAAATTGGATATCCCGATATCCCAATATTTGGTGACTGATTGTCCATTTCCCATCAGACATGAACATCAAATGGGGGCCCGTTTGGGTTTGGTGGTCGTAATTGGTCAGGTCATGGCAAGAATCCCAAGGAGGCTGCTGAGTACATGCAGAAGGCAGGTCTTCGCGGGAGATGCAGTTCAATGGCACAGCTCAGCACTGAAATCATCATTTTACTCATAGCTCAACGGCAGTTTGAGGCGATGCCCCTCTGCTAGACAAACCGATGTGGGTTTGCTTGTTCCGTGATTTTTCACAAACAGTTGATCTATGCAATGCGTTTTTAAAAGTGTTTGGGATTTGGTGACAACAGATTCAGACCTTTCAACAGCCCGGGGCTGTGACTGACATTCCTCGGCATTCCGAGCCTGAAGGCAATTGATTATCGGCAGCTTGGCGGCATTGTCAGGAACTGCACAGACATTGAATACTCATTGAATTGGTGCTAATGACGCCCAATAGGATCAATTGATGTGAATGAAGGACCAGCACAGGGCTGTGGATGGTGCCATTGGGCCCAGAATAGCATACTGAGCAGTGAGTTGTTCTCTCCAGAAGCTCAAACGGAAACCTGGTAGTTGCCTTCATTTCACCAATCTTCGCCATGAAAGAACAAGCAATGTACATTTCCTCTCCAGCAGTCACTGAGGTTGGAACTGATCAGCAGATCGCCCATCAAGGCGAGATGGTCTTTTTTGCCATGTGTCTGAGAATGTGGTATCAGAATGCCCCCTGAAATGGATCTCCATGGCCATTTTAAGAGCGAAGATACCGATGAACCAGCGGATTGAATGGAGGTTTTCCCAACATTTGCAGAAAACTCCAGTTCATGTTGGACAAGCCGCAGCTTGTGTGCGTTGAATAGATCACCACGGTCGTATCTCTCAACCTGCCCAAAAGTCACCACAATAGATGATGAAGACAGCAAAAGGCTCAGGATTTTTTCAAGTGGTGGACGGTTGAGCTGATAGGGATACATATGCACCTATTTACATGTCTATTTGATGTCCGATGTATGCAATCTTCAATTATGATTGCGGTCATCCCCCATTTTTTCATAGGGGTTCATATTCATATACCCATTTAGAATCCTATTTATGATTGTAGAAGGAGACATTGGACACATTTTGGTGGGATGACCATACCCCATTACTCGCATGTGAATCAGTGCTCTGTGCAGCTGCCAGGAAGTCAGGGATCAACTGGCATCAGCGATGGAAGTGGATCTCAATATCTTACCTCGGGCAAGAGAGTTGTCACATGGCGAGCAATGGAAAAACAAGATCTGGGGGTTATCACTTTTGATTCGCCTTAAAATGGGAGTATAACATGGTATAACCATTTTGAATAGCCTTAATTACGGCTTCTTCTGGGTAAATGCTGGCTATATCTCATAGAATCACTTGCAATTTTGTGAAGTAATGTGGTAAGCCCAATCATAAACCACAGCCCATCTACTTGTAGCAATTTGACCAGTTGGATGGCATCGGGTTTACCACACTTCCCCAGACATCACGCCCTGGTTTTGGCCCTCCAACATGAGGTTGCCATGCTTTCCCGTGAGGGTTATTCATGGGCGCTCCATGAATGCTCTTCCGATCATTGCGTCAGTTGTGCCTTGCCGTTTGAAAGGGGGCAGCCTCTGGTAATTCAACAGTTTATGGACATTGGCTCTATTTTCCAAGCCTATGTAACATCTATTGACCAGGTAGTTTACCTGGCTTGTGATTTACCTGTTAAACATGGTTATTTTCCAAAGCTACGTAAAATCTACGAGAGGGTACTACAATTGATGGCCGTTGGGAAGTGGGGCAAACATGTGGATCGGTCCAAGGTTAGCTGATGATTATCGGGGATTATGCAATACTAACCGTTACTAACCAATATATTGGGGAATATCACAATCCATGAGTGGGGAAGCCCTATCAACCAACCAGTATAAAGGGCGACACAGGGTTTGGAAGACTGCTCAGCTGGAGAGATGAAGACCCATCTACCAGAGTTTGGACAGTAGGCTACCAGGTTTCACGTGGACCGCCACACTGCCCGGACGCCTGCTGTCGATTTTTTGGAAACACTTTTGAGCTTTTCGAAACATGCTGAAACACATATTTTAGAATTCACCCAATTTTGGACCGAGCCAATTCTGATATTGTCGCTGAAAAAATCAGCTTCTGTTCGAGGTTCGATTGACAGATTTCAAGACGCTGGAAGCGGCTGCTTGGCGAAGTTTCCAACCTGCTATTCAGGAGAAAAGAGCAACTGATACATAGTTATGCAGTACATGGGTAGTTTTGCACCTGTCTTCCCTCAAAGGAGGCTTTCCAGGAGTAATCCAAGAGCAATCCAAACCCAGCTTGCACGGAAAAAACCGCAGCTCAGTATGGTGATGAAGCAAGCCACTTGGCAAGAAGCTACGCATCCGGGAAAGTGGGTGGGGGCTGACCAAAGACGATCACCGAGGTGTTGGAAGTGGATGTGCATAGTAAAACTGGGGGCGAGGAACACCTCATCAACATGGTTCTCCGACCTTTGCAGCTTCAAGACACAAAGAAACTCGTTGAACTTCGTTGAACTTCGTTGAACTTCGTTGTTCCTCCAATTTTCAGACTCTGAAGACTCTTGAGACTCCCTCCAACAAAATTGCGTCCAAAGGATGATCACCATTTTTGGCCAACTCTGGACCTCCAGGGGACGACTTTCTGCTGGCTCAGCTGGAGCAGCGCTGGATGGTGCTTCATAATCTCAGCCAGAAGCAGTGCCTCGGTTGCGGCAGGACCCCAAATGGGCCATGAAATTGGTCCACTCTGCTTCCATTCACAGCGGAGCTTCGTTCAGTTGATCTTAGCGTAGCTCCCGGACGTCTGCGGATGGGAAAACGATGAAAAACCACGTCAAATTGAGGGGTATTGGATATTTTCAAACCAAATCTCTATATTGTCATTGATTGGAGGCACCTTGAAGTCAACAGTCCGTAGTTTGAGTTCTTCAAGCATATCTGGACCCAGTATATATATATATATATACCCACAGACATGCACACATACACTTCAAACACACATGAACGCACACACACACATTTGAAAGGAGCCGTCTCGCCTTTCAGGCGCCGAATGGTGAAGTACTTCGAGGTCGGTTGGTTTCAAACGCTCCAAAAGGTGGTGTATCATTGGATGTTCTTGATATTTATACATTTTGAAAATACAATAAAACATATTTTCATCAATAAAAACAAACAACTAGAGACAAATTCTATGACAATTGGGAAGATCAAGTGAAGGCCGTGTCCTTTCGCGACTCATCGGAATGGGTCACTCCTTGAGGTCCGGGACATGAATGGTGCGGCCATCACGACTCTGCTCTCCGAAGGCGCCAATCAACTCTCCAAGATCAAGACACTTGGCGCGGTTGGGGATGGGTCAAGTTAGTGAAGCGATCTGGCTTGGGGAGAAAAACCATCCAGCTATAGCTATAGCAGCTATTTTTGTTGGGTACCTAGGATTATTATCGGTTTTGACCCAATAACTGAAACCATGTTGTGGTAAGCTGCTGAGATGCTTGGGTCGAAAAAACTGGCATTTTTGACGGGAATTGAACTATCATGAATTCTGGGGATATGACTTAATTGGATATAAATGGGGATATCATCAACAACACGGGAACACATTGATTTGTCCAGAAACGGAGGAGACCCAAACTGGCATTTTGATGGGGAACAAGATGAGAGTCCTTTAAGGATAGCAGCTCCAAAGGTGAGCTACCAAAAATCCCATCCAACTTATGGGGGTACCCTCTGGTAAGCTAACATTTTTCTATGGAAAATCACCATGTTTAATGGGAAAATCCATTATTTCTATGGCCATGGCTTCAATGTCGCTACGTGGATAATTACCAGAGGGTATCACAGATGATCATCAACTTAAGTCCAACTTAATAGCTACTGGGGACCCATCCAACTTATGGGACTTTATGTGGGTATTCTACTCTGGTTACATGAATCTCAACCATGTGGGAACCGCAGCCAGCTGCTGCAGCGTTGGGAAGTGCCGCTGACGCCAGGAACATCTTGAGTGTGGTCCAGGACTTCTATCCCGAGATGATTCACCAGGTGGGATATTGTGAAGGTCCAGTTGCCAAGATTCAGCCAAGAAACAGGATGTACTGTGGATGGAAGAAATCCGGCCAAGGTGGTAGATGGTTTATCCGTTTATCCCATTGTAACCCAGTATAATCCCGATTTACAGTGTTTCATAGAAATCCCAATAGAAAATCCCAACTGCTGCAGGATTTTTCTTAACCATCCACAACATATTGGTCCAGACTCAAGTGATTTGTCAGTTGCTGGGGATGTCGTGACGAGGTAGCGGTCTTGAACTCCACGTCCAGCTTCTCAGGGAAGCTCATTTGCACTTGGGGCAGAGGCTTTGATACCGAGCAGTGTTCGAAACCTTTGTTGTTTTGATTGTGATAGGCGGTTATACCATTAAATATATGATGAATTATCACCATCCATGAGCCGGGAAATCCTTGATCCGCAGATTCAGCAGATTCAATTGACGTTCCGTTTTAGTTGAGGCTTTTCAACTTCGTCTCGCCTCTTCTGAACGAGCGAATGCAAGCGAAAATCAAAGTGCGGGCAACTGGAATTCCCTTCGAGGACCTCGGACTCCTTTTGTCGTTCCATTCAGGTGATGAGAAACAGCACCAAAAAGTCAGCTTGTCCTTGTACATTTTGAAAAATCTTGACACGTCTTGAAACCAACGATATGAAGGACATCGCTGGGTTGATGGAGGCAAGAGCCATCCATTCTTTGGTGGACGTCAGTTGTGGTCATCTGAGCTGGTCTCATCTGCTGCTGCCCAGTGGTGGCAATGTGACAGGGCAGCATTGGTGGAATGATGATGAAAGGTGTATAGAACCCCCCAAAAAGATGCCGAAAATAACTTGGAAACCTGGAAGTTATGAGGAACACATCATCAAAAAGGCATCCCGGAAATGTTTTTTCTATCTTTTTTGGGGGTTACTAGGGCTGGTGGTGGCAGTATCTTGCAGCAATAGATGTTTACTTGATATTTCTTCCAGATGGCTGAAGAGCTATAGGGAGTCTCACTTCTCCACAAAAGGATTTCTGACATTGGCTTTCTCTCAAACTTGTCGCAGCCACCTCGTCCCCTAGTCTTTTGCTTTCCTCATTGCTGCGTTGTCTCCTGGTCTTGTGTCCACCCGAAAAGCAAAGATATGCACAGCGGCCCAGGAATTCCTTTCCAGATGGCTGCAGAAAGGTCAAAAGGTGGAATGGCCCGTCCCTGAGTTTTCAAAAATTTCTCGCAAGTTGTGCGGTGATTTTTCTGATCAGTTGAGGACCGCAATCCTGGAGGATGGTCCGGATGTCCCTTGGAGATCACTGGAATGTTTGGAAAGTGACAGATGGTTCTGGACGGATTCCAAGGTGCTGCTTCACAGCGCCTTTTTACCCGAGGCATCCAGCTGTTGCCATAGTTGTGTTGGAAGAATTCGATGTAGAACTTCTGGTCGCCAGGATGAGTCTACCCAGGAAGAGCTGGCCTTCATTGCTGAGGATTCCTTCATAGCATCCCCCAACATCGCCTTGAAAGTGGGTGAATGAAGTGAAGTGAAGCTTATCTTCAACTGAAAGCAGACTGTCCTGGGTCCTTGGATGATCTTCGATTCAGTTCTGCTTGGATCGGGGGGAAGGAGAAGCTATTCTTGCGGAAAGCCATCACCAGTGAGTATGAGGCACCAGCAGAAGGAGCGTCCTGCGGGCAGAGTCTCACGTGAGATGTTTCATCCAACGAGCATATTTTGGTTCCCGAACACAAAGTCTGCGAAAAAATCGGTTTCCAATTCTCCGGAGTCAATGTTTAGCTACACTGGAACTTGGACTCAAACTAGTTTTTGGTTGTCTTCATTGGCTCAGACTGCTTACCTACCTTAGTGCAAGGGTCGACTGTTGTCTCACGAAGCCAGGAGTCTACTGGCTCTGCGCAACTTGGCAGCAAGCTTCATTTCGAACATGGCATGAATGACATCATTTGCGGCAGAGGAACATGCCAATTATGGTCACTCTATTCTCAAGTTTCTCGTGATTCATGCAGGCTGACAACAGTTCCTCTTGGGTCAACAGCAAGACCATCACTTTGGACCTCCGTTGCTAACCTTGTGAGTCTTTTGCCTTCCCGCTGAAGACGCATTGCTTTCCAGGGCTTTCAAAAAGTCCTCGAAGCCCTTGACCCACGTCGGCTCAAAGTCAATCGATGGGTTGCGGCCAATGCCACCAGATGATGTGTAGAAAAAGAGGGGCTTAGGGCTAGGGAGGCGATGCAATTCGTGATGCTCTTTGGGGATGGTCATCAATCCATTAGTAGGGATTTGTAAACCCTTTGAACAAATTTCCATGGCATGGGATGACTAGGGGCCCCATATTCTTCCTATGTAACTTGACCACAGATCCTGATCTGGTGCCACCACCCAGAGTGCGCAAGGCAAAGATCGACTTTGAGTGTGAGCCATGGCCCAGCTTCCCGCAGGCTGGGAAGGGGTTTCTGATGCTTCGTGCTCCATGGATGCAGACCTGGATTCGTGGCAAGGCCCGAGACTTGTGCCAGCAGCTTTTGGCATTTCAGCCTGAGGCCTGTGCTGTTGGGCTTTGTTTCGCTTGGCAAACAGAGCAGTGGCTTGGTAATCCAGAAACAGCTCCTTAATGTTTCTTAGTGTTGAAGGGTGTGGATGTCCCGGTTTCAATTTTTATCAGAGGATCTTGATCCAATCTGTTGGATCCCTCGCCCAGGATCGAAGCCCTTCAGCTCGTGCAGCTTTGAATCATCCTTGGCTGAGAGGGAAGTGACAGATGCGGAAATTTGCTGAATCTGAACTTGATTTGATGATTTCATGATTCAAGCAGATTTCAGCCATAATTAGCACAGCTGGCCAGACGGAGATAGATTCGGAGATGGCAGAGTCTGTGTTTGAAAGGCAGAATCTGATAGAAGATTTGGGCATGGCAGCATGGCTCAAAGTATGCATCCACACTGGGATGGTTACAATGACCAAGTGCGTGGGCCCGCCATTTGGGGGTTCCCTAAAATAGGATCCATTTTGACAGGATTTTCAACTGTAATTCATCCAGCTATTGGGGTACCCCCATTTGTGAAAACCCCCAAATTGATGATTTTAGAGTCCCGCTTTTTTCACCAGCCTGGCAAGATGAAAGTTGCCATAGTTTTGGTAGCTCGCAGGCCAAAGCTGAACATGTCAAATTTCAGGACGCCAAGTCAACAGGTGTCTCCGGGGGCCCCGCAAGAATACTTTGAACATCATGACATTCTAATAATGTACAGCATTTGTTTCTTCTTTCTCAACAACGACAATATACTGTATATATATATATGTATCTATATTATAGAATTATAGATATACACATACTTTAACACCTAGCATCGCATCATCGCTATGCTGGAAGATCTGGAAAGCAACTCCGAAACTATCACGCTGTGGCCTTTTGATTCCTCCACGCCTTCTGCGTCCTCTTCGGCCAGAGGCCTGTCGCGGACCAAAGGCACTAGTGGGAGGGGGTTGAAGATCCACATTTGTGGAGCAGTGTCATATGGTTAGTCTTAATTCATTTATCACATTATTGTGATTAATCATACAATTATTATGAGTTGTGAGTCGTTATGATATTCCACGACTAAACAATGACATCACAGAGCATCGAATGCTACATCAGTAAGTGGTGATGGGTGAGTCTGGATAGATCACGAGAAACTGCTGCAGAATGCGTTCAAGATCCCCGTTTTTCGCTAGGAAAGTCCTAGACAGCTAGGAGTTGGAAAACAGCCTGGGAGCCGATTCAACTTGCTGTGAGATTCCTGTTGTAGGGGTGGTTTGAAAATGGAATACCCCCAAATCCTATGGTGAGAAAACATTTTCCCCACTGGCCATCCAACTCATTTTTGGTCAGTCAAATCGTATCCTATCATTTCTGCCTGCTTTCCAAGCACTTCATTCCCTGCCTGCGGTTTCCAGAACCTGAACCTCCAATTTGTGCCACTGTAGAGTCTTCAATTTGCTCATGTGAATCTTGGACCATGAAGGGACCATAATGCAAGATTCAACCTCATCGGATCTGATTGGTTTGGTCAGGAGGTTTTTCACTTGGCTTCACGTTCCAAGCGTGAAGCGACGGAGCGACTTGGCTCAAGGTTTGTTCTCCCGGCCACTTGGTGTACAGCACAGGCTGGGACTGTCCAAAGAAGCAGTCAAGTGGCAAGTCAAGTGGCAAGTCAAGTGGCAAGTCAAGTGGCAAGTCAAGTGGCAAGTCAAGTGGCAAGTCAAGTGGCGAGTCAAGTGGCAAGTCAAGTGGCGATTTCATTAAACTTTCGAGACTCCTTCTGATTCCGGGTCTAACAAACATCAGTCAACTCTGCTTGATACTGACACTGGGATGATTCATGGCTGATTAATAGATATTGGTGGATATGAATGGAAGAACCAATGGATAGGTCATAGCACTGACATGTTGCAGCTTCTTTTTCTTTGGCTTCCCGCAGGCAACCATGGCGCATGTGGCTAGGGAACTGCTCAAGAAGGAATTGGTCAGCTTGATGAAGGCTGGAACATGGCAAATCCCTCACAGTCTTGCCAGTTTTTCAACATCATTCTCAGAACGAAAAAATGTACGCCATAAAAAGCGATGTCTATTGGTGTATTGGTGTACACTTTATCTTTGCACAAATGGTTTGAGGGATTCATCGGGATATGAGGATATGCTATTGTAGTTAGCTCAACGCGTCTAAAAGTACTTGCAGAATCGAATGCAAGAACGAGACAGAGTCAGTTTGGTCAGTTTAGTAAAAAAATGTGTGATGGTCATGGAGTTTTCCCTGGACTGCCATAGATCCACACATCAGATTTCTACTTCTGTTTCCCTTCAGAAGGTCTCCCGGAGCTGGGTCAAATAGCCCCCAGCAGCGTGGCCTGATACTTGGCTTCTCCAAAAATGGATTGGATTTCCGCGAATCTCATCAGTACATACGCGGGAATTTGGGGTACCCCATTTTCAGAGAACCCAAAAATTCTGCCTCATTGCCTGTTTGTAGCCCATATTGGCCATCTTGTATGTCCCGATCACAGAAGGCATATACTTGCATCCTCCCATGGCAGGATGAAAGCTGCGGTTTCTCAGTCGGCTTGGAGGACGCAACGGGCCACAGACATTGCATTTCAACCATGGTCAAAAGGACACCAGGAATGAGAGATGTCAAGGGCTGGTAGACGCTTTGCCTGTCTCATCTCCGTTAAACATACTTCAACTTTCGCCATGCCAACACATGGACAGACTTCATTGATGAGTGCATGTTGTGGTTGTGTCATAGTACTGTCCAATGTTTTGAGAAACAATGCTTCCGTTTGGTTATTACCTTTACTTGACCTAGGCTGACCTAGGTCCTGTTTCTTCCTTTGTCCTCTTTGACACCTTGGGATTCTTTGGAGACGGTAGTACGATACAAAATTAAGCAGTAGTATGTAGCGGAGTGGTGACTTTTGGGACTTACAACAGGTTTTCAATGGGGATTTAGCTACAACAAATGGGATTTATTAGCAATCGAGTAGATGTTGCATGATTTTGCCAACTGCGATCAAACCAACAAAAACGATTTTTCAGCAAGCTTTTCGTTGGCTGTTTGGTCAACCCAAATTAGTCTTTGTCTGTTGAATACGATTGAATATGGTTTCAGAGGCTGGGAAACAGTTCGAATCCACAATCGCGTCGATTGAATCCAGCCTTGGTCGGAGACTGAAAAACGGTTTGCCACGAATGGAGATGTACTTTTGATAAAGTATTGTATATTTGGGATATGATACTTGAAATACTTCAATCCTTCGACTACCCGCTAAAACTTGTCTTTTTGCAGAGTATCAAAGATTACCTAGCACTATGACGCGATTTCCCTGCGTACTCTTGTTTTTGATGGTCAGCCAGTGCACAGCCTCCTCTACCATGTAAAACAAAGAATGACGGGGATTATCCAATTCCTGGGATGCTTTGCCGAGCGGGCGAAGTGAGACATTTTCGCTCCTGCAGTCACAGTCCTCCAAAGCAGAGGACCTGAGGGTTCTGGCCCTGAAAACATTTCACCGTGGCTTCTTGAGCATTGTTTTGCTGTGAAGGTGACCAGGATGCAGCTCTCACGTCCGAGATCAGCTGAAAGGTGTCCAGCAGATTCAATCAACTCATGCAGCATTTGCTGCAATCCTGGCGGGCAATCCAGAACACGGTGGCGACAACTTACGAGTTGGTCCGAGTTGGTGTTCTGCTCGCATTGTCTAGCAACCTTTTGCAAGGCGGCCTGTTGTTCAAGACACCCCATCAGTGTTGTTTCCATCGATTTGCTTTTGGATTTGGGATTGAAAAGGATGCACAGGGACAGCTTGAGAAGCCACCCTCGCCAAAGAACTAGAACCAAATGGATCACTGGTTTTCACTAAGTTTGGCCCCAGCCATGTAATTCTGAACCAGTGAACCAAAGGGCAAGTGGTTGAGAGGCTTCAACATCGAATTCGCACTCTGTGGTGAATTACGGCACCCGTCTGAAAACAGACATGGAATCCAGGCTTTGATGAAGATTTGTGGAAGAGCACCAGGGCACCAGGGTACATTTTGTGAGTGAAGCGCCGACGCTGGCGACACAATTTTGGGAAGCATTGTTCTTTTTGGATGTGGACATGCTTCAATGACCCTTGAGGTAGGTATGGGTCAAATTTATCATCTCCCAAAATGGATCAAACAAGTTTACAATGGATGATTCTGGATCCTCAAAATGACTACATTGCGACATAGGCTTTTCCGTTGATCCACCCCTCGCCATCTATTCCTCGTCGTTTTGGGCCCAATTCTGGCTTAAATTCCGATTTCTGGTGGTTCAACCAGAAGTTGGGCGAATTTCTCCAGTTGGTTAAGTTGGACTTTGCCCACTCCCATACATTTTTTTTTAAATCCCTCTCACATTCATATCATGAATCATTATATATATATATAAATAAATAAATAAGTAAATAAATAAATAAATAAATAAATAAATATATAAATAAATAAATAAATATATATACACAGATACATATCAGTTGTCATGTCTTCTATGATATCATAATACTCAGTTGGATATTCTCATGAATCCCCATTAGTTGCTCATTATTCCTTCGACATTTTTTCGATTTCGCAGCCCTCAGTGATGGTCCGGAGGACGACTCCGATTTCTTCACCTGGCGTGTGGTCTTTGAGGGACCGGCGGATAGCTTGTGGCAGACTCAGGAGGAACAGGGGGTTGCTTAGTAGGGACTGGGGGGAATGGTATGATTAGTGATTGATTGGGTCATTCCGAATCATTCCCCCTTTGACTACTTTTTGCATACCATATTTTTTGAGTTTCGGAAAGAGCAGAAATTCAATCCCAGTGGCGGTTCGCATGTTAAAATCAGAGGCACTCAATTCATCTCTGTAGATCTTGAAAATTTTGGAGACGGCCAACACACAGCCATCTGCGCCGTCTGCGAGGTATGAGGGTGGTATCTTTACGGCGATTCTGAAGTTTCCGCCGGACTTTCCCAACAATCCGCCTGAGATGAAGTTGAAGCCTCAGGTGAACTGTGGATCTCTGTAGGGATCAAACATGGGGTACCAATGAACTGTGGGAATAGGCAGGTTTTTTTGGAGCAAACCATGGATTTTGGGGAGGTTGCTTTGATAGTCACTGAGTTCTGAGATTTTCATAGCCGTCATAGTTTTCAGTTCCATCTCTGACCTGAGATTTTCATAGCCATCGTTTTGACCCTTTTCCCCACCTTTTTCTACACTTCGTTCCCAGGTTTGAGACGGAGATGTGGCATCCAAACATTTATCCAGACGGACGGGTGCAGTTGCCCCGCTTAATGACCGCACGGCTGGGTGTGGAGGATGAGGTCTGAAACTTTCAGGGGACAAAACCTATGATTTCCACATATGAGGATCAAAACCCATGATATTCCCATATGAATGGGGTCAACATCGCAAATTTTCCGATCTGAATACGGTCAACACCTCTGATATTCCCATGTTGGAATCAGATCAAATCCCTATGATTTTCCCATCTGACTGGATGAACAAGAAGGCCCCTATGATTTCACCTGACCTTTTTGGGAGATGACCATCCACGACCGTTCGCCAGGTCTGCATCTCAATCCTTCACCCGCCTGGCACTGATCGCTTCAACGACCAGGTGATGGGCTGATGGCTTCAGTCTTGGGTTATAGTGTGATTGGGTCACCAGCAGAGTTTGGTTGCAATGGTCATGATTGGCTGATTTCACTATGTTGCGATATGTTCTGATATGTTATCATTGTCTGATTTTGGATATGTTTTGGATCGTCAAAACATGTGAAACTGCAGAATCAGAACTTGGGTCAGGACATGCTGGTGTGCAATTGAACATGTTGAAGATGTTGAAGTTGTAAACAGATTGCCTTCCTTTGGTGAAGATTCAAATAAATGTGGTAAACGCTAGACCATAGACCATACAGTATTCAATCTGCCTCAAAGGATATATAGGTAGGTGGCAGTGGTAGCGCATCCGGTCTACCACATCCCCCACCAGCAACCAGCCATCATTTGCAGCTTAAGTTCCTATGTCCAAAAGCGCCATTTCTAGTGGCCAAGACCCCTATCTCCATCAGATTGGTTCAGTTGTATAAAGCTATATCACTCCATCTACATAGTGATTATATCCCCATTTCATGGTGATTACACTGTCACAGTCTCAAATTAACAGTCCGACCCTGCCAATCAGGGGGGTTGGAAGATTACTTTACGGCGTAAAAATCATGGGTGTGTCTTAAATCAGGATAATGATCACTAACCATTGCTATATTTTTTGAGGGTCTATGTCGATCCGCTGGAGGGTAAATCCCCATTCGGAGGAGACAGCGGACGAGCGTTGGCGACCGATCCTGGGGGTGCACAGCATCCTGATCAGCGTCGGAGAGCCCAGAGGGGAGCCCTCATTTGTTGGGATGAGAATGGTTGCTCTATATTGGGACAATAATGGGATAATACCCTCTGGTTATTTAACATAGCCATGGAATAGCTGGCGAATTTTGGATGATTTTCCCAGCGAACGAAACCTCCATTTAGTTCGGGGATTTTCCATGGCTATGTTAGTCATAACCAGAGGGTAAATGATAATCATGGGAAACTAGTGGACTGACCCTGCGGGAATCAAGATGGCAAATCCACCATTTAGTTCGATGATTTTCCCATCAGGGGCCCCTACTAGAAGGGGACTCTATGTTCAGATAAACACAAGGGGATTTCACCAGACATTCTCCTTGGTCAAAATCTCCTATTTTCCTGCTCCTTTCTGCAAACAATAGAAATGATAAGGGGGATGCCACCAGTCGCAATAGGCATTCAACGTGATACATAGCATGATTTCAGAATTAAGGACCACGTTTCACCAATCAAGAATGGACATGGATCTGTCCAAGCAATGGGCAGCTCAATTGCCATTTGAACTGGAATTTTCCCATATTTTTCAGACAAATCCAAATGGAAAAAGCTGGACCAAGGGTCGAAATCCAGAGATCCAGTGTGGCATCAAAGAATAAAGACAGAGGATTGAATGCAGAGGTACCCTCCGGTAGTCAAACCTGGCTTGCTGGAAAATCCACCTTTAGTTCGATGATTTTCCTAGCTATGAACCTCCACCTAGGGGATTTCAGCCACGTTTGATGACACTGGAGGCTGTATCCTTTGATATCTCATCAATATCCCATCATTAACCAATTCTTAGTCATTATTATCCCATTATTAGTCATTATTAGCCCATTATAATCCCGTCATGAATCATTATTATCCCTACAATCCCATTTATCATCATTCATCATCATTAATCATCATGAATCATGATTCACCCGAGGGTAACAGGCCCATGGCCTCTCAATTTCCCATGGCGACTTTTCAACGATGATCCAGCGAGGTGATTTCGATGCTGGTGGATCCAAACCTGAATTCACCGGCCAACATTGATGCAGCGGTGAACATGAAGAATGACTACGACGGTTGGAAGAAGAAGGCGACTCATGGGATTCTAATGGGATAATAATGACTATTTAATGGGATCATAAATGATAATGACTAAGAATTGGTCAATAATGGGATATTGATATATAATATATCAAAGGATACACCCTCCAGTGTCATCAAACGTGGCTGGGAAATCCCCGAAGTAAATGGAGGTTTCATTGTTTATAGCTGGGAAAATCATCGAAGTAAATGGGGAAATTTCCAGCAAGCCAGGTTTGGTGACCAGAGGGTAATCAGCTTGGAAACTATTGAGAAACTTGATGGTTGTGCTGTAACACTATAGAAAGGTTGTATAATGGCACCACGATGCAATAAGCATAAATTTGTCTGAAATGGGTTCCGCACAAACATATCATGATTTTTCATCATATGTTCCAGTGAAATGGCAATTTTTATGGGTATCCCCCATGTTCAGACCCATCCATATCACTAAAAGAGTCCTAGACTATTCGCAAGACGATGCAGGTCAGACAGCTCACTCGCAAAAGCGTTGAAGGGTGAAGCCGTGTGAAATTGGACGGTTTCAGCTTTGCCTGACCAGAATTCGTTGCCTGTGACGTTCGAGACGGGACAAAAACCCCAGAACACGACGTGACGTGACGTGTTGCTGAGGAGTCACAATTTTCGACGTCGTTCTCGCAGTGATTTGTTCTGACCTTCGCCTATGCGAAAGGCCAGATACTTTAGTGCAGTTGCTCAAAGTTCACCCCGAAACGAAACCATTGCATGCTCTCCCAGTCTGTCTCAGTTTTGATTTCCTTGATGGTGTTGCGGATGTTGCGGTGTGCTGCGATGCATTTTCCTAACTATGAGCAGCTGCACGTAGACTCGTGTCGGTGTCTTTGATCCCTGTTTGGCACCTTTCGGTGCTGGGATGCCGTTGCAATGGCTGAGCTCAATCAGCCGTGAGGGGCAATATTGGAAGATGAGCTCAAGGCAACCTGAAAAGTAGAGTTCTATCCAGTTCATATCCAGTTTATATGCAGTTCATATCCAGTTTATATGCAGTTCATATCCAGTTCTATTCTTCAGCGAATGTCCACAAGTTAAAGTAGGTTATTGGATGTAGCTGGATGCATGGTGTGTTTTTGATGTTTGATCTCCGCATCTTTTCCTGGTCGTCCATCGCTGTGAAGCTCAAGGCTGACATAGACAAAGACCTACGGATTGGCTCCAGGAAAAGTTCCGAGCGTCTGAGGCAGCTGTCCAACGCGGCTGGGAAGGTGTTGGAGGTTGCTTCATGGGGCTGTAGGGGGAACCCAAGGATTGGGATGTTCGTCAACGTTGCAGTGTCCAGTCCAGAATGATTTGTGTGACGTTCAGTGCCTGTTCGAAGATCAATGTGTGCAGCACAACCGCTTTCGCTGTATGGCTGACATTGGCTGACATCGCAACAGAGTCAGCATGAACAGCTTGGAGTTAGCACATTCTGGACGCACAGTATGGACATTCAAAGAATAGATTGCAGTACAACATAGGATTATTACTTGCGTTCGCGCGCGATTCAGTGATTGTACCTATATAGATGTACATATTGTACTTAGATGTCTCACTTGCAGTCCAATTGCCAAACACGTGGCCGAGAATCGACACGTGGCTCGTCGTGGCTCATGAACTTCGGGGGTGCTTCCCCATACGGTCGAGATGGTCTGGGAGAACAAACCTGGATGGACGATTCACCAGGCCAATGGTGGGATGGTGTTGCGCCGACAATAAGGATGCAACCAGGAGTTTGTTTTGAGGCAGAAACAAACGTTTTGACAGGAGAAAGGTTAGTTTTCCTGGTTGACACAAATGTTTCTAGACGGCAGAAAAGGTTTGTTTTCCAGCCGGAAACAAATGTTTTGGCGCTGTCCAAGCTTGCGACTGTAAGCAATGGAAAGAGAAAACAACTGTTTTCCTGCAAAAACTAACGTTTCCCTTGCGAAAATGGTTTTTCTTCGAACGGATTCAAAAAAGAAGGTGTTTCTAAAGTGTCTAAAATGAGCCTGCCTTGGGGATGTTGCAATCCAGCGCGTGGACAGCGCAGCGGAAATCGTGACAAACATCTACGGCGTGCTGCGGGAAGACCAACCAGCCCCGGAAGTTTACGGTCGAAGTTCCAATCCACAGCGAAAGGGAAAGATGCTTGGGAGATTGAACTGCGTTTGACTAGTTTGTGAATTGTAACACGTGTTGAACAACAGCATCACCTGCCTTGCGATGTATCTGCGAAAGGTTCGTACCAGCGGCCTTCACCTGCCGCGTCGTTGCAGCATTTGCATGCATTTGCAAAGAGCACTCGCCCAGATACTCCAATCTTTTCTTTATGTCAGTTCCAAGTTCTACGCCACCACTTGTATGTTCGGATAGCATTAGCATCCGTCATGGCTGGCACCCAGGTATTTTGAGGCCATGTTTTCCTGTTTCCCATCAATTTCTCACGCGAAAATCCAAGAGTCGCTTGGAATGATGCGATTTTCAGGACTGAATATTTTCGTGGAACTGCCATAAGCAAGGGATGAGCCTCGCCGAAGCCCCAAACGGACTTAGCCCGGACTGCAAGCGACACCGAACTTCACGTATGAGACGCAACCAAAGACGTTATTCAACTGTCGGAACTCAGGATCTAGGATCTCCCCAAACCCGTCAAAACCCACTAACCAGCTGCAGTCACTAAGTACTGTACCTTCCAAGAATCGGCTGTCTAGACCAACATGCAGTTCTCAGGCCCAAAGCCAGGATGACGCAAGATAAAATCCCGCAGCAGCTGCTGCTCCACTATGACACTATGGACGTACCATGACCTGCCGAATTAGAAGGCCAGCGGCGCTCAAACATGACCCCCTGTAGCGCTACCATGCATGGCCCCCTTTCCCATGCAGAAGATCGTGAAACATGTGTTCTTGATGCAACAGACCCTTGCGCCTTGCCCACTGACTACTGCTAGATTTTTTCCACGCGCACCACGCTTGGCCATTGGACATTTGCAAGTAAGAGCGTCTTTGGACCTAGTATCAGAACAAATCCGGAGATGGCATCAACATCCCTTTTGACTGGTGCGAACATATTCGAAACCAAGCAAATTCGCAACACTTGCTCTAGATCGAGAATCCATGAATGCCCAAGGCATTCCATGTTCAGATACTGTTAAGGTCTTTTAAGATGGCAAAAGGTAGATTCGCAAGAACGCATGGTTGCACGATTTAGCGTACCTGGAGACAACACGATCCCGTCCGTACGCCTTGGCTTGGCCAAAGCTTACGTCGATGCAACCGCTGGCGGAACGTGAGTCGGAAGTCACAGAAGTTAGAAGAAATAGCTTATCTTGTGTGATCTCCACAGTAACCTAGACATAGGCGACATAGGTATCATGTGTATCAATGTCTATCATAATTTCACTATTTTACAGTTTCAGATGTTCCTCTGGCCAACAGCTCAAACATTTGTTTGACACAGATCCACTACCAATGAAAACGAATCCCAAAGTCAAGACCAATTGGCAACACCCAGACCTGGTATGAATCAGACCTTTGTCCTTTCTTAGCTCGGCTTGCCAGCTGTGTTCTTCTTGATCCGAAACAGATGAAACAGTATGGTTTCGAGATTCAAGATGGAAAGGATAGCAAAGTTTTTTGACAAAGCGTCAACATGAAGGCATCACAAAATCCGCACAAACTAGACCAGAAAAAAGGCACAAGGATCCAAGCGGGTAGCACTAGGAAAAACAGCAGAGACACTAGGCACCAGAGAATCAAATCAGAGGCATCAACAAGAACAATGCATTTGATGAGCTTTGATGACCTTTGATGACCTTTGGCACCAGAAAATCAGATCATTGGCAACAAATTTAGCATCAACAAATTTGATCAGAGGCAGTCGCGAAAAATCCCAGCACATGTGTGTTTTTGAGGTACCATTTTTCTTTAGAGAGAACCATAGAAACACGGTGAACCAAAAAACAAAGACGCGGAACCTGATAGAAAATGATCACCTGGGACGATGAACAAACATGGTTCTGTAGTCCATGCATCAATTTTCTCCCATATCAACAAACTATTCGCGTGCGCACTTGTTGCACAAAAGCACTGATATTTGATTTCTGTTTTTGTGCGCATGCGTTTTGTGCGCGCCACATCACAGCATTACGGCCGATACACCTGCTGCCCACAAGTTCCCAACATTTGATTGACAATTATGTACTGCCATGTATATATTGGTTGTTTAAATGTCCATTCAGATGTCCCTTGCAGCCCAAAAATCAACTTGACAAAAAACAACTCAACATGTTTCCAAAAAAAAAGGTTTACATCCAATCAGAGGTAAACCTTTCTTTGCCAAACCGCAACCTCGGGAGTGAGCTTCAAATTCTCATGGTGGGGGGCAATTGTATGGGCGACATTGCATGGAGACAGGTCCATTTGGCTCAGGTGTCGGTGTCCTTGGTAATGCAGGAACCCCACAACAAGAACCATTTGTCAGAAACTGGCGGGGGACAAAACTGAGACACTATAGAATATCATTGAAAGGTATCGAGGACAGGATTATTTTTGAGCTCTCGTGACTGCGATTGCTTGCCTAACGTTGCTTTACGAACCACCAAGAAAAATGAGTTCCAAACTCCAAATTGCAGTTCCCGGGTTTCCAAGACGCTCACTGAACATCATGGCAGTGAAGGACGGACCGTGCCCTTGGCCAGCAGCTGGTACTCTCGTACTATTTAACGTAGACGTTGATTTTGAGTAAATGAAAACCAGCAGCTACGTTAAACGCAAAACAAGAAAAACCAAAATTTAACGTAGCCGCCGGCGGACTGGGTGGAAAGAAAATCGGGAAGCTACGTTAAATGAAAAAAACCATGGTCAAGTCGAAGAGCTTTGGATTGCAGCGGTGTGAATGCCAAACAACATGACANGGGTGGAAAGAAAATCGGGAAGCTACGTTAAATGAAAAAAACCATGGTCAAGTCGAAGAGCTTTGGATTGCAGCGGTGTGAATGCCAAACAACATGACAGTTGCAAGTGGTCCCAATGGCTATGTTTAAACCATGGGTTCNCCATGGTCAAGTCGAAGAGCTTTGGATTGCAGCGGTGTGAATGCCAAACAACATGACAGTTGCAAGTGGTCCCAATGGCTATGTTTAAACCATGGGTTCCAGCCTCAGAGCGGCTATGTTAAACAGTTTTTTTGGAGAATGCAGGGTGCGTTTTTTTTTTGACTTTAACGTAGCTACTGTCGCACCGGGTTGAGAAGGGTGAGTGCCAAACAACATGTCAGTTGGACCTGTCCCAATGGCTATGTTTAAAACATGGGTTCAAGCCTCAGAGCGGTTATGTTAAACAGTTTTTTTTTTAAATGCAGGGTGCGTTTTTTTGACTTTAACGTAGCTACTGTCGCATTGGGTTGTAGCGGTGTGAGTGCCAAACAACATGTCAGTTGCACGTCTTGCCAATGGCTATGTTTAAAA
>BGPT01002114.1:41447-70363 GCA_003297045.1 Symbiodinium sp. clade C Y103 | reverse complement strand
GTAGGGCACGCTAACGTAGCCACCGGGGTTGGCAGAGACAGGTGTGTTAAGGGAACGCCTTTTGGCAACCACGTCCATGTTAAATAGTACCAGTGTAACAAGAAATTAGCACCAAATTGCAGCCCCCACGCGTCAAAAACGCTGGACTCGCCACACTGAAACAGCATGGCAGTGAAAGATGGAACGTAGCCTGGGCCCGCTGCTGCTCGTGCCTCACGTTGCTTGCTGACTCGACAAAAAGCTAGTTCCTGGAAACAAGGTGGCAAAAAAAAGGGCTCTGACGAAAGTTGCGTGAATTTCCGCACAAATAGCGCCCGTTTTTGCACCCTATACCTCCACAAAAAGATGAATATTGTGGCAACCCAGCCCTTCCAAACACAAAATTTCACTTTGTGACATGCGTTTCCACAAGGTCAAAGGCCATGTTGAGGCTATGGATTTTCGGATTTGGCATGTTCGAACATTGATCGTTTTTTTCGTTGCAAGGATTTATTGAGACTCCGAAGTTGTGGCCAACGGACCGATGTGTTTATACTCTTTTGACCGATGTTTCCAATATTTTTGTGTAGGATATTTTAACGAGTTTTCTTGAAGCGCTGGGTTTCGACCGGGTTTTTAAATAGGCACGAAGTTTCCAGAACCAAAACCAGACGTACAATTTCTCCAGTGGTGACGTGATGCGCAAATCAAAACAAACATAGTAAAACTATTTTTTTCCAAAACCAATTGAACCAGAAAGTCTTTGACAAAGGCTTGCGTTTATAAACAATGGGAGGTGGATACCCTTGAATTTCCTTTATTTCATGTCGCACCTTGTTGCGCTTCACAGGCAAAAAATCACTTGCATGTGTTAGTGTTGCGCCGCTTGAACAATTTTATGGTTCTTCAAGTTGACAAACCCCAAGTGTGGATTCTATCCCTGATACATTGATGTACATTGTAGCTGCCTCAATTTCAAGGGATTGTAGATCTAGAAACGTCAAAGTGATGGCAGTATCAAAACATTCAATGGACGAAAATTGTTTCATGGCGTTGCTGAGCCATCTGGCCGGCGTTGTGCTGCTGTCTAGTTTGAAAATATTTGATGAGGGTTGTGGCCGGCGTCGGGAATCCAAACCCAAATTTAGGTCAAGAGTCAATATTAGTATTAGTCAATATTCGTATTACTATCTACTATTTGTTGTATTATTATGATCCTCCGTGTACCTTTATAAAATGACCATGTGGTGCCTCTATAGAATGCTCCGTTGGGGTCCATGGTATAGGGACCAACCCTCGGTATAGCCCGTGCATGTTGAAAAACTTATCCAGATGGAACTCCGAACCCCCTCATTCACAACCTCACCCTTTGACACAAAAAATCATTCTATAGAGCATGGGTTTTGCAAGCTGAGGGGCTCTGCCCCATCATCCCCCCCCGCGGATGGCAGCGATGAGAACGGTTACGGTTGGGAATTTGTTTGGGTAGCACTAGTGTGTAGTTGTAGTTGTGGTAGCGGTAGTGGTAGTTGTAGTCGTAGTTGTAGTCTAGTGTGGTGTAGGGTAGTGTAATGTCTCAATGTTCCGACACGAAGCAATTCTGCAAGACTTGCCGCAATTTTCCGAGACTTCCCCCATTTGCGAAATTAACAACACAAAAAGCGAAGCAATCCTGCGAGACTACTTTCAAAAATGGAAGGTTGAGTGTGCAGTTGCCGGCCTCGTGCTAATTTTTCCACTCCTCTGTCTCAGCTACTGCGCCTGGCACGACTAAGTGAAGCCAGGTCACACGAAGTGCTGCACCCGTCACGCGAAATCATTCTAGCAAACCTGGACATCTGATGCTCCAAGATGCAACCTTTCTCAGCAAATCAGCACTTTGACCTCCGAACATTTCTGCTCGATGTGACTCGATGTGTCCATTGTACGGCGTTTGCTACGCGAAATGCGACTTGATAGATCCCCTTCAAATGTCCCATGCTTGCCATCGTTTTTGTAAATACTACAAAACCCGCACGTGTAGTTCCCTTTTGACACGGGTCAGAATATCCTGCGCTTGCCATGCTAAGTGGCGATTGAATGTCCAAAAGTGGCGCGAACGTGTGGTGTTTTTATCATTTCTCTTCGTAATGCGTTTTGCGCCACAATGGTGTGCACTTCTTCGATATCTCAACTTCCAAACGTGCTCCGAACATGTGCTCTTTTGTGATGTCTTTAGCATTATGCCTTGTAAGTATACTTCGCGCAACAACGCCGTACATTTTCTCAACATCTCACTGCCAAAAGCGCTCCGAAGCGGTGTCGTTTTTGCGCATTTTGACTTCGACATGTGCTTCGCGCCACAACCGCGAACACTTTTCCATACTTTTCCAACCTGTTAACTGCCCAAACTGATGCAGACGTGGGGCATATGGAGCATTTGAAGTCCAAAACAAAAACGCGCTTCGCGCCGCAGCGCTGCACATTTTTTCGATTTTTCAATTTCCAAAAATGATCTGGAACTGAGGTGTATTTATTTTTTATCAAAATGTGCCTCGCGCTACAATGGTGTGCACATGTTGATTTCTCGTCTGTCGAGATGGCTCCGCACCCGCCGCTTTAGTGAGCTCACTTTTCCACCTTTTCGAACTACAAACCAGTGGCAAAACACAGGGTTTCGCGACTTTCCTACCTTTGCGTGCGCCTGCGTCTTCTCTCTTGTGACTTTTTCCTGTCTGATTTTCTCTCTTTTGTTTTTCTTCTTGTCGGATTTTCTCTCTTCTGTGGCTTTTCCATTTTGGCCTATCCACCCATCCATATTGTCGGACATTTGGCTTCTACATTTCCTTCGCTTATGTACAATCTCCGTGATTTGTGGTGCAACCAACACCATTCTCCACTGCCAGCGGTCAGAGGGCTACATGTTAAATCGTCACAAACGTATCGCGTGAAGAATGAAGGGAACATTTCAGGTCGCACTAGAACCTTATCCATTGATGAATGTTATGCATGCAGAAAAGAGGGAATGTCCGAGTTAGGGGGAAACCTGCCAATCATAAATAATCATGCGACATCATGCGCCAATAAAGTGTTCGAGTGATCCCCACCATCAGTGTGATACAGATTTTGATATTCTTTCTTGCAAAACTTTCTGGCATGGAAGAGGGGGAGGGGACAACTCTGATGAAATCTAGGGACCGAAGTCTCTAGATTTCATCAGAGTTGTCCTCTCCTCCTATTCCTCTTGGCATTCTATCTGACATTTTCGGTGACATATGCTCTGCCGTTCTCTCTGACATATGTTTTGACATTCTATCTGACATTCTTTTTGGCATTCTTTCTGGCATTCTATTTGACATTCTTTCCGGCATTCTTTCTGGCATTCTATCTGGCATTCTATCTGGTATTCGTTCTGGCATTCTATCTGACATTCTTTCTTGCATTCTATCTGACATTCTTTGTGGCATTCTCGCTGACATTCTTTCTGGCATTCTATCTGGCTTTCTTTCTGGCATGTATTCCCACATTCTATCTGTCATTCTATCTGGCATCCTATGTGGCATTCTTTCTGGCATGTATTCTGACATTCTATTTGGCATTTTATCCGGCATTCTATCTGGCATTCTATCTGGCATTTTTTCTGGCATGTATTCTCACATTCTATCTAGCATTCTTTCTGGCATTCCATCTGGCATTCTTTCTGGCATTCTATCTGGCATTCCTTCTGGTATTCTATCCGGTATTCTTTCTGGCATTCTATCTGACATCACGAAAGGTAGCTCCAGTGGGGCTACCTTGAGTTTTACTTTACGAAGTAAAGGGGAGGGTGGCCAGCCCCGTGGCCTGATTATTCAGGAGGTTGCTGTTCATTTTAGGACCCCCCCCCACCCCCCTTCCCCCCCCCCTGCCCCCCCCGGGTGAGCCCTCCGAACCTTGCAACCAAACCTAAAACACTGTAATTTATAGTGTTTTTGTGCATTCGGCATGGAAAAACTACTTCTTGCAACGTGGTGAAAATTGCGTCAATACCACTGTTTTTGCGAGGTGTTGTCCACAAAACACTGTAAATACCGTGGTTTTTGCTACCAAGGGCAAAAAACACCGTAAATACTATGGTTTTTGTCTTATGAGACGCCAAAAACCTCGGTATTTACGGTGTTTTTTGTTCCGAATGCCTTCCAAAAATTGCAAAACACCACCAAGATGACGGTTTTTGGGGCCCTGCGCGCATCACCGCCGTCATCAACAACAGTAGCCACAGCAAGTATTTGAGACTCTTNATTGCAAAACACCACCAAGATGACGGTTTTTGGGGCCCTGCGCGCATCACCGCCGTCATCAACAACAGTAGCCACAGCAAGTATTTGAGACTCTTTCTTTCCTTCTTTTTTTTTGAGATGTTGGTGTGGTGACGCATTTTAGACAGATAATTGCAATTTTACAAACAAACGACGTTACGCAGCAGCTTTTACTCAGAGCAGTTTTTAGACACAGATACTTTTGCACAGAGAGGTTTGTGCACAGAGAAGCTTTTACACACACAGAGGCGCCAGTACAGACAGAGGCTTTCACACAAAGATTTTTATTACACGGAGACGCTTCNTTTTACACACACAGAGGCGCCAGTACAGACAGAGGCTTTCACACAAAGATTTTTATTACACGGAGACGCTTCTGCGCACGGATGCTTTACAAAAGGATGCCTTGGAACAGCGCAGCCTTTGCGCACAGACGCCTCTACACCCAGATGCTTTTACACACAGATACTTCTACACACAGCAGCTTTTACACAGAGAAGCCTTTTGAGACCAGCTTTTGCACAAAGGCATTTTTACACAGAAACACTTTGAGACAGAGAACCTTGTACACGCAAACTACACCAAGAAACTTTTACACGCTGAAACTCTCGCGGGCAGAAACTTTACCCAGAGCAGTTTTTACACGCAATGAAGCCTTTACGCATAGAACCTTTAACACACAGAAGCTTTTGCACACAGCACGTTTTTTTTTACACAGCCAGCTGCCAGCTTTTACACAGAGAGGTTTTACACGCCGTCGCTTTTACGCACAGATTTTTTTACGCAAAGAGGCCTTTGCAGCGAGCATCGTCTACGCACAGGCGCCTTTATTTACAGGCGCGTTNTTTACGCACAGATTTTTTTACGCAAAGAGGCCTTTGCAGCGAGCATCGTCTACGCACAGGCGCCTTTATTTACAGGCGCGTTTACACACAGGCGTTTTACACAGAGAGGCTTTTGCGCAGACAGGCTGTTACACACAGACGCTGCTCCGAGACTTTTTCGCAGAGATGCTTTTACGCACGCGCCCAAAACCACTGTGTACACAGCATCTTGAAAACACGTGGATTTTTTTACACCAGAGAGCTTTTTGCACCGAAACCTTTTTACACGCGGCTTCTTTTGCACTCAGATGCTTTTAGACAGAGAAAGTGTTACATTTCCACAGGCCAGCTTTTGCAAACCGAAATTTTATAAAATTTTTACACCAAGAGGCTTTTGTACCAAGACACTTTTGCACGAAGACGCCTTTCTGCACCTGCAATGCTGCTGTTTGGGGTTTCCTCACCAATATTTTTTCTTTTGGCCNGACACTTTTGCACGAAGACGCCTTTCTGCACCTGCAATGCTGCTGTTTGGGGTTTCCTCACCAATATTTTTTCTTTTGGCCGCCCTCCATTTTTTATCCACCTTCTTGATTACTTACCTTTCGTGTTCCCCTTCTCAAGTTCCTTCTCGCATTCTTTCTGGCATATCTTTTGATATGCTTTCTGGCATTCTATCTGGCGGTTCAGGTCCGGCAGTGCCCACTGGGATTGGGAGCTCGCGGTTGAGGTCCGGCAGTGCCCACTGGGATCTGGAGCTCGCGGTTGAGGTCCGGCTCGGCTGACTGGGATCGGGAGCTCGTGGTTGCGGTCCGGCAGTGCCCACTGGGAACTGGAACTTGCGGTTGAGGTCCGGCAGTGTCCACTGGGAGCTGGAACTTGCGGTTGAGGTCCGGCAGTGCCTACTGGGATCTGGAACTTGCCGTTGGTCCGGCAGTGCTCCCTGCCATCAGGAGCTCGCAGTTGAGGTCCGGCAGTGACCATTGAGAGCTGGAGCTGGTGAGGCGCGGCGGCGGAAGTGCGGAGGTACGGAGGCGGAGGTGCGGAGGCGGAGAGGCCGTGCTTTTAAAATCTAGCGACCTTCACCTGGCAGGTGGAGAATTATGCGTTGAGCTTGTACGTGTCTCAAAGCCAGCTCTGGAAACAGGATAAGCAAGATATTGCAAGTACAAACGAACTCACTGACACCCCTAAATCCATGGCAAGGGACTGGAAGACTGAACTTGCAACACTCCGCCTTGCTGAAAAAAGTCGGGCATCCTTAGAAAAAATGGACAAATGGGTTTAAATGTCGCCTGTAAACACCCCCCAGACATTAAAAACTACAGGCCCACCACACCGAAACCAGCGCAGTGAAAAACGCATCGTGCCCTCGGCCAGCAGCCGCTCGTGCTCAACATCGTCTTTTTGAACCGACCGCAAGCAAACTCCAGATTGCAACCCGCAACCATTCATTGAATGGATGCCCAGCGCCTGGCTTTGTGTTGCCGCGTGATCTCCTCTGTTAGCCCGCGGGCATTTCAATGTGAGCGCGGCAGTGCGTCCAATTCACGAAAGGTAGCCGAGGCGATTTGAGTTTAATATATTTTCGCACTTGTGGCTGGGTCTGTCTTCAATCCGTGATTTGGCCATGTTATGCTTAAATTTGGATATGTAAATAAATAAATAAATAGATAAACAAATAAATAAACATATATGTATATATACAGACACAAATGGCTAAACAAATGAATGAGTAAAGGAATAAATAGCAAAAAAAAAATGCACATAAATAAACAAATAGAAAAAACCATAAACAATAAATGAAAAACAAAATGAATGGATACCTATATAAATATGTAAACAGAAAAGTAAATAGTAAAACAATATCTCACCGTGTCCCAGTGTGTTTTTTTTTTTCGGTGGGGGAGGGGTCGTTGTGGGTATCGTGGAAGTGCTGCCCCGCAGCGACGTGCAGATGCTGCCTTGGGGCAAACCCTTTCCAGTGCCGCAACTGCGGCCATGGTGGTTTTGCGGTTCCGATGCCCTGCTGAGACCTGAATATTTTTTGTTTCTCTCCTCTGAGCCCAGCCTTGATTCCAGTGCTGCCTGCGGGGCGCGGTTCGTTTCACGACCGTTTCCCTGGATATTTTCAGTTCTTTGCGCCTTGTCCATGGCCCACCATTTCCCGGCACCAAGTGTAGTACGCAGTTGCTAGAGGTTTTTGGCCACATTGCTCTTCAGAGGCAGGCTGCAGTACAGAGGCTATGCTGGGTCCTTTTGCGCGCCATGTTTCTTCTGTGCGGGTGTTTCGTTTGGGGAAAATGATGGGGTTTGGTTTTGCGCTACCATCTGGTATAGGCCTACTTGCTGGACCTTTTCGCACCGGGGCAGTTTCATTTGACAGCAAATGAATGCGCCACAGCACCGAAGATACGAGGAACATGATTGGTTTGAACACTTGGCTACAACAAATTTATTACTTTGGCATCTCTGACTAACGCAATTGCTGGAAATGAATCCTTGTATCAAAACATTTTTTCACAAACGTTTTTTATTGTTTTGTTTGTGCCGTGGTGTTCATGTAGCAGCTACGCCTCTTCCTTTTGAATAATCATATTCATAATTTACCAAGTTGCAACAGTCTCGTTGTTCCACTGCATTTCAATCTTCTCCTCGCGTAGCAGTTTGGAAGGTTTTTTTTCAAATCAGATGTACTTTGGATCACGTTGGATCATGACCAACGACATCGTGACAATAGCATTCCATGTCAAAATTTCCGAGCAAAATCCCTGTTCGTGGACATGAAATTGTGTTCGCGTGCGCGCGCGGCCGTGTCACGGCGAAGCTTCCTCATTTTTGAAGACACGTAGTCACCCTGGAAACATTATGAGGCAGTGTGATTTGTGCCATCATGCTACACAGGCACGTTGTGAATGCTACGTGGTAAATTGCAAGATGCTCTCTGGCACTTTGAAACGTTCTGCATGTTACATTGTGACTTTCTGAATGCTTCGTTGTAGAATGTTTTCCGCATTCTTTTAATTTTTTTTTAACATTTTGTAGTTGCATGCTGAGTGGTGCCGTTCTGAATGCGACATTGCGCACTTTTCTCTTCAACTTCCAACATCTGAATGCTACGAAGCAACTTGATCAGTGTCAGAAACGCTTGAAAAAATAGTGCCGGTCAGATGAAGAACCGCACCGGACCCTACGTGAATGGTACGCGGACCGAATCCGCCAAGGGATTTTCAAACACAATTCGGCAAAGCGACAACTACACGACAACATGAAAAGGATGGGAAACATGCGGCTCAAACTTTCGTCGTCACAAAATCCACAAACATCATTCAGCAAGATGTGAAACGGTTTTGTACATTGAAATCAAGGATGCAGGGTTGCGACGGTCCGTCTTACTTTGTTTTTGCCCACTCTTTTGGCAATGTTATTTTTATGTTCCGCAGCGAAACAAAGGGCAGGTTGCAACACAGCCGGTTGGATCAAGCATTCGGAACGTTTTAAAAACAAGACCCGGTGACTCTGTGCCTTCTTGAAATCGAACCCATGAGACCAAATTCTGCATACATCTGCGTACCTTGGATCGGTCAATGAGTAGATGAGGTCTCATATCTCTAGACGATTTTTACTCTTACAACTGATGAAGCGTTGTTGTCTGCAGAATCTAGCATCGGAAACCCTCCAGGGTATGTGGAAATGGTCCCAAGAGATGGACAAGACACTGTTCTTGTGTGGGGTAGGTCTCATATTGTCAGATCACGCAGTCGTTTGTTGATCGGACATTGTCATGGTTGGGGGTTGAAATCTTATCAGTTTACTGTATTATATCGCGGCGTGGGCAGCACGCCAAAAAATAGGCGCTTGAAAAAAGGACGATGTGCCTCGTTGACAGGCCACATCTCTGCGGACCAAGTGACGACAGGGTGGTTCCAGCCTTACAGTTTTGGCAGTTGGTTGTGGGACCAATGAGGGGCTATTTGAATCATTCTGAATCCATTCGTTTGTTGGCATTAATCGCAGTGTAGTGAAGTTGCATAGACCATTTCATTTTTCCAACATGCCAATGGTCCATGATGGTGACGTCACACCAGGCATGACAGGAGCCGTGAAGACCAGTTGATGATAGCGCAGGCCAGGAAGTCAATATTCAGGATGAAGGCAGCACAGTACCTGTAATACCCCCCGCAAACATAGAAAAGTACCATACCGAGAACAACATATTTTGAACGGATTTACTTTTCCGTCTTTGTTTATTCCTCTCAGGTGTACATCATTGTCCTGAGTGTAGCTTGATCGTGCAATCATGTGCTGGTGTGATTTGCCTGAAATCTAGACTTTTGCAGGCACGGCTTTGGGAAACTTCAAAGCGCGCTGGGAAACTGAAGGCAATTTTGTGGATTTGGCGAAGTTGTGAAAGTGTTTAAACATCAGGGTGTTCCATCCACAGAGCTGATCAACAGCATTTTTTGATGTGAGATATATGGAAATATGGTTTTCAAGACTTTCGCTATGCTGCTGGAATTTTTTGTGGTCCTAGATTTCGGCAGGTTTTGCAGAATTTCCGCTCAAACATGGGTAGCCTTCATGATCGTCAGTGGGGGTAGAGGGCCCTGGGCCAATTTCCTTGTGCGATGCTGCGGGTGCATTTACTTTGGCTGGCGCCAACCTTGGCATCCGCCAAACATGGCAAAGTCTGGCAGAAGGACGTGCTTTCCCTCATCGGTATGGATCAGTGATCAGATCAGAGTTATCAACCATCCCAAAAATGGATAGATGGCGATGGAGAGAGAGGGAGAGTACAAGCGTTGACACAAGTTAATTAATCAAATTGCAGGTCCATACCAGCTCTTCTTGTGTGTGTAAATGCAGAATATTATCCTCAGACAGCTGAAGGATGCCATCGAATCTGCAACTGCAGAAGCTGTCAAGCTCCTTGGCGAGAGTTGGCGTCAATGAGTTTGATGAGTGTCAACAGGGTTATCCCCGTTAATCAACTCTAATTCCCATCAAATTCCCATGCAACCACTAGCAATTACCCTCAATTCCCATTACATCCCTGTTGATTTGGCAGTGGCAATCGCGGTCTGCCAAGGATGGTGGACAAATTGCAAGGTGCCTGTGGGGTGTCAGCTGTAGACCTGCCAGGATCGGGCCTCTTGGCTGTGAAGGTGACCTGATCAAACAGCTTTGACCAGGCCTTGCAATGCTTTAACGCCAAATTTGAGTTGGTGGTTTCGATATGTTTCAATGCGATTTTATTTTTAACCCTATTTGGGTGGATGATCCCGTTTTCATGGGGGTTGAAACCATCAGCAAACGACTTCTTTGGGGTGGAACGGATTCGTGAGGTTTTGTGCAACCAGAGAACATGTCAGCACGGTGCTGGGTGGAACAGTACACCAACTGCAGCATGAGCTACACTCAAATTTCGTGCCCTGCACCTCAGTGGCAAGTGGGACAGTGCATCTCTTCCTTAGCATGGATGATTTATAGAATATTGTGAGGTGCCAGTGCCCAGTTTTTGCTCATCTGACATCTATTCACTGTTGGAAAGCCTGGAAAGTGCCATGTCAATCTGCACTTATTTGCTGAAGCCAGAGACACTGTCGTGCACCAAATTGGTTGGTCTCAGGATGAGTGTCCGATAGTGGCACCGAGCCCGAATTTTCCATGCATTTTTAATTGCGTGACCCCAGAGGAGCATTTCTTGGGCCAGGCAAGGGCTAAGGTGCTACCCTCTGGTAAATATACAAAAAACTATGGAAAATGGCTATTTATAGTGGATTTTTCCCATTAAAAATGGTGATTTCCTAGAGTTATGTTAGTTTACCAGAGGGTATGTCAAACATGACTTTGGTGCTGTGGCTGGCTTGGAAGGAGTGTGCAGAGTATAGCCCTGGCAACGCTCGACCAGACTTGAACGGCAAGATTTGTGAGCCATGTGATCTACTAGGCTAGGCTGAGCTGAATCAACCACGAGACCTGCTTCAAACATGCGTCGATGTACTGTACATGGGCGGACCTTCGAAACATCAAAATTCAGCTTCCAGTCATCTAGAATTCAGCTTTGAGGTTTGGGTTTCCCATTCTGTCATTTTTGTGAGGATGCATTCCGGAGCCGTGTTGCAGTGCCGTATTTTCCAATTATTTTTGTCCCTGGAACCGAAAATCCGGAGCCCTTTGTTTTCGCTCAGTTTGCCGGGAAATGTAACTTAGTACTTCTGCCATGTCCCTGAGATGCGCTTACCATTTTTCCATGATGGAGAAAACTGGCGGAAGGTTGTCGGTACTGCGAATCCAGAACCAAGTGCAGAACCTGCTTCGAAGGCACGATTGGCGGGTTTCTCAAATTGGACCAAGGTTTCCTGCAGATTTCCACTTGAACCATCTATATCCATCCATTGAATTCAGACAGCCAAAATTCCGCAGGTTTCGTTCTTGAGAATGATCAATGTACCTTTTTCCTGGATGCCAACGGCATTAGTGCCGCTGCTTCACGGCCGCAGAAGGCGCTCGCTGGCCATGTTTTGAATCCCCTTTGCAGAAGAATGGCAGGACGATGCTGGTTGGATTTGAACATATTTGAACGCTGAGGTTATGCAAACCTTGGTGATCATCATTGTTGGCTTAGTGCCTTGCTGACTCTCTTTTTATGCTGATGTCTTGCAACGTGCAGCCATGGCTTTTTGTATACGTTGGCACCGAGCTGTCAAACGCCACTTGAGGTGTTGACCGTCCTTGTTTGCTACCTTCGTGGCAAAAAATCTCCACATGCAGAAGCTCAACTGAAGCCATACTTCCCACTTTTGCGGTGCTGTCAGGTTCAGACTCTAGACATCTCATGACATCTCATGATTTTGATGCTGGAGACTTTGAGCATCATCTCTGGTATTTCCTTACACTGTACTAACGTGTGTGTTGTGAAACTGGTCCCCTGCCCTTGGAATTTCAGGAGGAGAACCTTCAGAACATGATCAATGCGCGTCGGCACCGGCGCTTGTGCAAACTGCACCGGTGGGAGGCTTTGGTGGCATTGAGAGAGCTCCAAAAACGACAATTTATCGATAACCATATCAACGAATATTGAACATCCAACATACTTTCATATGTTGTAGCATAATGTCACAATGCTTACAATACATTACAATACGATTTGTGTATATGTATGTCGTTTTGTAATATGTAAATATGTAAAAATACAACATACTATGAGATACAATATGATAAAGAATGTAAGACCCACGCACATAGAGGTATATAATACATGCTTATAAATAAATTAGCTACGTACAACATGGCGCTGATATGTGTGTGTTGTATATTACAACTTAGTTTATATGTTCTGCATTTTCGCACTTGCTTGTTGTTTCATTTCATGTTTGGTACCTTTGAAAAGCCGAGGACCGAACGAGCGACAAAGCTCCAAGAATGTGGCGTGATCTCAGTGTTTGATCCCCAGGTTGTGTTTGCACTTCTTTGCAGAAGCTTTGTGGTCGGAACAAGGTGCTCAGCAGACCTGTCAGTGATAGTTGGGATGGTTGCTAGTATATTCCCCACACATTGCGGCAGTGTACATCGACTAGTTGGTTTTTGCATTGCGAGGTCAGTATGATGACAGATGACGTTTCAGGCCGCAAAATGGGAAGCCTCGGGACCGATTTGGGGCCTGGGGTTCTCTAGAAGTTCTGATTCTGATGCTACAGGTGTTGGAGTCGCACTGTACTACAAGCGAACTCAGCACTTGTTCTTTTGCGCCGTGGTAACCTTTTGCTGCTTCGTGGCTGCAAGTGCTGCAAGTGGCAGTGATGCTTCTAGCAATTGCAGTGATAGCCGTCACAAGCTGTGCAATGTTCAAAACTTCCAGAGTTTCAGCCTTGTGCGTCGAACTGTTTTAAACTGCTTGCCTAAGGTCTATGTATGTTGCTTGGCCACCAGTCATTGCCAGTTACCAGCGCCAGATCAATTCAGTGTCATTCGCTTAAACAAAGCCAAGGCTCTACAAACCTGCTGGTCTTAGACAATACCTTCCAACTGAAGAGGCAGCCAAAGCAGCCAAGTGCTGTGGTCAATTGCGGCTACTTGTGATCCCTTCCCCCAAATAAGAAATATCCCGCTGAAAATAAGCTGATGTAGTATTGGATCTATTCACGTTGGGGGTCCATTCAAGGGGAATTTCATATAATTTCATGTTAAGGGAGATGGGATCATCGCACTGCCTGCTGTGCACCAAAAAAACTCGTGAAAACTCAGGTCTCACCTGCCCCCTTGCAGGAGGAATTGGTGAGTTCCATGCTAGAGGCTTTCAGAGAGTCCTTGACTGCACCAGCTGTGCCATGGCGGTTTGGAGTCGAATTGCTTCGAATTGCTGATGCGAATTGGTTTTTGGTGGAAGGTTCCCTAGCTTCCCTTTGAGTGGTACCATTCGGTTCCACCATTCCACCATTTTCTCCCAACATTTTCCCCGTGGGAAGTCCCAGGTCCTCTATTCGCCCCTGGTGAACTGTCCTTCGTTCACTCCAGAGCTGGAGGACAGGGTCGTCTCTGCCGTTGTTGTCCACGGGGCGGCCAAGCTTTTTCCTGCAGGTCGCAACTCTGCAGAAGTTTGCCAGCAACAGCTTCTGGACACTCTGTGCCTCAGTCGAATATCTTTTTCTGTTTGCAGCTTTATACCAATTATATCATAGATTTCTCGAATTTGTAGGATTGAGTTGTATTTTTTGATGTGCCCGAAGGCTTGCACTGCCCTTGAGGTATTTTATTTTGGGCCCTTTTCGTGTCAGCCTTAGCTTCGACACGTTTTGACAACAGGCAATCGTTGCGACCGGACACCTCTCAGCCCGTGTCAGCCTGTTGCGAGGTCATATCCCTACAGCAAGGCCGAAGTATCTTGGCAGCGTGGACCCTGAAGCTACCTGAGCCGTGGGGACCAACTTTTGCTGGGTTAATAAAGGGTTACACTCAGTGGTTATATTGGGGATTGTTATAAGATAATTGGAATAGAATGGAAGACCTATTGGCCAACTAGGATGTCATAGGATGGGAAATCACGCGTTTTTTCATGGCTCATCCGCAGGACTTGTTCCTGTTTGATGTGTTGCTTTTGAAAATCATGGTCCAAAGATTTGAATTCTGCCGGCAAAGGTTGCCTTAATTTCTTTATTGAATTTGACGAGATGAACGTCGACAGCTCTGATTATGCCCTTTTGCTGCCGCTAGCTCAGCGTTGGAGAACATGAAATGCTCGCTGTGTACATGGGTTCATTAGTCGAACTTGTTGACTAAATTCCTCCTTACTCTGCTGCAAAAAGATGCAAAAAGTGTGTCGTCACGAAGCCAAGACAATTTTGGGGGACTCTTTGTCTGCGTTTGCCAAGGACAGGCCTGCCCAGCAGCATGACACATGAGGTGCAGGGCTTAAAAGATTGAGATTTGATGAGATTTGATAGATTTGCATTCACAACACCAAGGGAGGAAGCATTCTTATTTCAAAGAAACCTGTTTAAAGTTTAAATCATCCTTTTTCCACATTTTTACCCCAGTCCGTATTGTTGAAGATGGTTGACGCCTTTTCTGGCGGACATTGATGACAACTTGAGCAACGCCCCTGTCAGGGACAGCTGAAAGATATGTTGCAAAGACAACTCTCAAAGCACGTGAAGCTGGAAGACAATGCCATACATGGAGTGAGCATTGCATACGACCTATCTGAACCTCGGCTGATCGTGGAGGGTCATAGATCATGCCGGTGTAACATATTGTGGTCACAAGAACTAAAGCGCGTTGGTTTTGGCAGAAGGATTTTGGTGGAAGGACGGGTGGTTGCTATACTAATACTATCTTATCTAATGCTATATTCAGCTAAAAGTTGCTTATCACTGAAAATAGTAATTATATGATATATGGATATGATATATGATATTTTATAGTTATCTTATAGTCACTCTATGATATATAGTAATATTCACTTATCATTTTTTCTCTGGACTGTACCTCAAAAACATCAAAAACTACACCCTGAGGACTTCACCTTGCGATCTGAAATCGAAGAGATTTTGGCAAACATCACTCGCAGAAAGGCTTGGGCGCCACACCTTGGCAGTTGTCGCCTTGGCGTCAGACCCGGATGGTAGAATCCCAAGGTCTCTGGGGTGGTTGAAATCTAGTGTTTGTTGGTAAAACATGGTAAAGGTCAAACTCGCCATTTTTTATGTCACTGTCGTTGATGGTCTGGCTATTTTTAATACTTTGCCAGGAAGAAGAACTCGGTGCCTTCAAGCAAGATGAAGCTGTGAAGATGGATTGGGAGAGACAGAAAGCCATTGACAAAGCAAAGGCCGAAGCGTGGTTCAATGAAGGGAGTCTTATTTGCACCAAGACAGCTGTAGGACATCGTACTTATCATTCACTGCATCTACGTATAAATCATTTCCTCTCTGTGTCATCTGTCTCCCCACACTTCACAGGTTGTATAATATCTATTTCTGCATGTAGTGAACCCAAACATATTGTTAGTTTTATAGTGTTTTATGTTATTTTTCAATTGTAAATATATTATACGACTTATCAGTATATTACTACACATACTATACTATACATACATATATATATATATATGTATTACTATACTAACTATCAATTTTTATATCATCAATCAGCGTTTTGTGGGTTTCTCTGATCCCAAGCCATCGGGCCGAGGAAACTGACCTCGGTGGGTCGCGCCTTCGTGGTCTTTAGCAAGGCGTCGATGCGAGACGAAGTTCTCACTGCCTATAGCACCGCAGATGAAGGAGACGAAGGGGCCACCTTAAAGGGGGTTGTACTACAAACGATTTCTGGGGATACCCTCCAGTAAACTAACATAACTATGGAAAATCACCATTTTTAATGGGAAAATGTTGGATATCGAAGATCCTACTTAAATAGCTGGTGGGATATCGAATATCACCAAATAACAAATTATGTCTGGGGATATCGAACTTGGCCCGTTGGGCCTGTTGGGCCCAAACCTGGAGAAAAAACACTCCCTCTAACTCACAATATGTTGGGATCATGATTCAATAATAAGATATCTAATTTCTTGGCGATTATGGGATACTTATTGCCCAACATGGCATGGGATGGCGAGAGAACTCTGTCACCGTTTCAAAGGCGCGGCACGAGGTGGTCATGCAACGTCCCGAGGTAAAGATGCGAAAGTGATACAGATGCCAGAGCTGCCAGATGCAGCAGCCTAGCTGAAAAGAAATCCAGGATATCCAGGTCCAGTTTTCGATGTTAAATGCATAGATTTTGTTTAGAATTTACCAAAAGATCAAAAGGGGAAAAGATGCGGGAGAGCCTGTATATTTCGCCTTACAGACCCTCATACAATTGGTTTCCTGTAGATTTTCCCTTAAACCAATCCGTTGTGAAATCCGGTACAGCTTCCACTCGTTCAAACCATCTTCATCCATTTGTTTGACGTGTAAGGCCTTGGAATCTGTGGACTTTGACCCGGTCTCCGTTTTCTGGGAGAATCAGCATAATTCCGAGGAGGCTGTCGTCAGAGCTTCTGTGACGGGCTCTCAGTGGTTGCGCTATGTTGCGCTGATGTTTTGTGGCACTGCTCGCAGCGAATTTCTGTTCCAATGACGAGGAAGGGACTACTCAAGGTGGTTCTCTTTTTTCTGATGGCGGGAAGCTTGGGAATGCTCCAGATTCAGTGTTTTGATTTTAAACTTTCCCAGGGCTGAAGAAAGGAGTTGACCTCACTCTGAGGTCAATGCACTGATCATCATTCCTTACAACGACACTTGGGCCGCACGTGCAAGTAGACCTAGCCCAAGCATGCCCAAGCTGCATATATACGTGTGTGTGACTGTGTGTGTATAATATGTTTTTTGTTTATTTTTCATACGATTTGCATACCTGGATCCACCTTGCGATACTGATACCAATCGACTCTACTCTGTTCAAAACAGGTGGCAGAAAATCACTGTCTATTGCTCAGCTGTTTGGTGGTTTTACATATTGTTCGTTTTCCATTATTTTCCATCCCACCTTGCATCGTGACCACATCAAAGACCAATAATATCAGGGGGTAAAAACCGCCATTCAAACAGAACAAATATTCATGCTCCAATCCCAATATGCATCCCCACACGTACACGCACACACACACACTTGACCCACATGTATGTGTTTGTATACATACATATATACATACATATATACACATAACCCACATAACAACAGTATTCCCACATGTATCCCCATCCAAATCCCCATATCAAGCAGCTTTGATCTTTGATCCTGGCCGAGGTCTTTGTGGTTGGTGCCTTTATGTCATCTGGTGCCAACCTGGCTGGACCCAGCAACTCGCCGTCCATCCATCCATCCATCCGTCCATCCATCTAGCTATCGATCTGCCAAACAGGCCTAGGAGGATATGTGATTTGTGCACATGTTGTCATCTTTGCAAATGATCAGCAAATGGTCAGCTGGGGACTGAGACTTTATATTTGCACCAGTCATGTTTTGAGAAGTCCGGTGTCAGGTCAGACCATGGCTGGGTTGCTGCTGGGAATTGTGAACCAGCAGATCTCAGCCCAGGTTGGGGGAATCTCTGCCCAGCATAGCCCTGGAGATGTTGCAAAAAACATCGCCATCTTCAGGGACTGACGATCGGATCCCCCTTCCAATTACTACTGCAATTCGCAACCAACAAATAGATACTGCAGAAACAGTTGGAGACCTGAAATTTTCGCCATTGATGGGGAAATCATGATTGAGAAACCATCCTGGAAATGCTTTTCTATCTTTTTTTGTGGCTCATGTCACTAGCTTCCCTTTCCATGTTACGCTGATAGTTCGGCTGCCGCAGGTGTACAACCAGGCCTACTTTGCAGGCTTCAAGAAGAAGGTGCGGTGCTGCCACTGTCACGGCCACGGATGTGTCGCTAGAAAATGGCCATCTCTTGGTGGAAAATGAGGTTCGAGACCAGCAAACATGGTAGGGATATTATGGGATGCTAATGGCATAAGATGGTGATCTAAAACCTCATTTTCCCATCATTTTCCGACGCGTCTGGATGTTTTGCCAGGATAGATTTGATACCTTCATCTTTGTCTTGAACACTGTGGTTCAATTCTTCAACACCTGGATTAGCTTGGGCGTTCGGCACTCAACCTGACTGCATGGACAAATTCCAGCATTCACCGGTGTGGGATGGTGTCTCAAGAGTGGACATCCCAAAACTGCCATGGTGTATAGTGTGTCATAGTTTTCCATGGAAAATTAACATGGCCACAAATTGTGATGTCCACCATTTTGAGACTACTCGCAGCTTCCAGTTAAGCTTCATGACATTTGGAGTCTAGAGTCCAAGGTTACTGCCTGGGCAGTGGTTGGCAAAGAAGGTGGGAGAATGAGTCTCTTCCAACCTCTGGCAGATGCGGGAAACATTGGCTTCTTGGACTCCCTCAAGAGGCTGAAAATGGTGGTCTGGGATGCTCTAAATGGCCCGAAAATGAGGTTGCAATAATTCACCCAAATCCTGCCATGAAAATATTCCATATTAAGATCCCATTAATAAACCATTCATATGCTGAGGATTGGAGGCAGCCATTGGCGATGCTTTCTATGCCATGCACGTGCCAGGCGGCGCGTGCGCTTGGCCGACTTGGGCGTGAAAATGGGGATGCCCCACAAAGAGCAATTTCTTTGGAACTGTGAGCCTGTGGATTTGGGTATATACCTTCTAGATCCTTACAGTCTATCCTTATAGTCTTTTAGTATAGTATACACATACATATACACCTTATAGTCTATACTCTGTTTTGAACCAGACCATCACTTCGCAGATTTGGCATCAGCTCCCAGCTTTCAGCTATACTTTTACAGAAAACCCCAGCTTTCACGCCCTCAGGCGTTCTCTATGTGAACTACATCATGGGCCTTGTGATGGGCGGTGTGGTGCCCTTCACTCAACACACATTGGTGTGATCCTGAGCACCACAAGCTGAAAAAAGGCACGTCTCAAGTATATAAGTATATATATATATGTATATATATATATATATACACTTATATATATATATATATATGTGCGTGTGTGTGTGTGTGCACTGACTATGTATATAATTTATATGTATATATATATATGTATATATATATATATGCACATATAGATATACAACATAGTGATGTAATGTAGTCTTAGTCCGTTTTCGAAATCTCAACTCTGTCAGCCAAGGTGGGCAAGATCATTTATGTGTGGCGCTCCTTGCCAGATTGCCTCCTGTATGCTTTGAAGATCATCTTGCCATGGGCTCCGGATGACTTGGATCGCTATCCCCGCTTCAATGCTGAGAAGGCGCGGCTTTGTCAGGCCACACCGGGTCCAGGGTTTATGATCACCTCAACAAAAACAGTTTTGGGGCATACCGGACAGTATACACCTACATTTTTGGATCATTTTGGACAAACCCAAAAGTCCATATATCCGTTTTTCCCATTCCAAGCGTGGAACATGTCCTTCCTGCAGGCCATTGAAGCTCCTGAAATGGGAGTTGCTTGGGACTACTCAGCATTTATTGTTCATATGGCAACGGCGTTCCTTGTGACTGCAGTGGTGTCCGCTTCGGTGTGCCGTGACAGCATGGCAGGGTTGGCTGTGAAAAAATCATCAGATAAGCTGATGCTTTTAGATGCTGTAGATGTATGATATTTGCATGTGCATATACCAATACATATGAATGTAATGCTATTTGTGCGCCTATCATATTGAACAGATCATAACCCATGCTGCTCCAATCGCTGAATGCTCATCTGAGGTGGAAGCTCTTTTTGGCGCTGACCTGCTGGTGCGTGTGTCCCGTCTTGATCCGGCTGGCATGGCCTGGGCCATCCGATGAAATCAGAGTGACAGATGATGACGTTTGACACTCTGGTGACAGCACTCCAATGGTGGCAGTAAGAAAAACATGGGGGGGTTTCAGAACTTGGGGGAACCCCCAAATGGATGGTTTAAACTATTTTTCAATGGATGATTTGGGGGTCTTCCCATTTCTGGAAAGCCAAAAGCATGGCACCAGTTATGGCTTCCCTTTGATGCTGAGGTTCTTTCATGTTTGGTCTCGCTTTATGCATCTTCGAGTTCAGACCGCATCGAGCTTTAATGGCCACATGCTGGACACTGCAGCCACTTGATCCTGAAGCTGGACCGACCTTCACTCGTTGCTCTAGTAGCACTCAGTAGCACCCCAGTTTTTCCAGCGTTTTCCACCATGGCTGTTACTGTTAATGACAGCTGGAATTTATCCAGTTTGCTGAGCAGAGACGCCAAGTCGATGGAGAAATTGTAAACATGAAATAATGATCCCAATTGACTTTTGCAATTGGAGGCGCAGGCAGCTCAACCAATCAGATCATACTCATTATCATGGGATATCATAGGTGATATTCACACACACACACACACACTCACACGCACACGCACACACGTATGAATGTATATATATATATAATATACATTTTATGGGTTGATCTATGTCATGTTTTTGTCTGCCGGGGCTTCCAACCATTTGCCCCACAGCCAATATCCCATCAGTAGACCACCGTGTAGTATCCCATTAATCAATAAACCATCAAACAACTTCTTCATATGCCATTAATCTGCCATTCATACGCCATGAGTGTCCAATTCAAACTCCATTGGTATCCGAGTAAGATCCCGTCAATATCCCAAGATTATCCCATTAATACCCTTTTGGCAAAACACCATCAATATCACTTTAATAGACCAATAATATCCCGTTCATATACCATTCATATCCAATCAATATCCCAATCATATCGGTTTCAAATCCCATCCCATTACTGTAATACAACATGATATAATATGCCACTAATATCCGAGTTATGTGCGAACCCAAACAAATAAGACTAAATAAGCTTCCATTGATAGCTTTTACCACCCATCTATGGCACCATCTCAACTTCCTCAGGCCTGGTATCTCTGGTCTTTGCCCATGGGCTGTTTGGCCGGATCCGCTTTCGTGTGGGCCGTGCGGCGGGGAATCCAAGCAGAGCAGTGCCGTTGTCGCGTCATCCCTTTTTTCTTGGGGGCGGGGAATTCAATGATATTCAGCTTCTTAGAATGGAAGCTTAGCATGATCTCATGTGGTTTTGTATGGATGCACACGGTTTCACATGGTTTAACAGGGCTAAATATGATGGTTTAATCTCCCAAAATGGGAATAAAATCCAGAATAGGAAGAAATAGTGGTTACAGTAGCTGACGGTGAAACATGGTGATAAAAATTGGCTGGTCCAATAATGTTCCATAGCGATTGTAGAGTGCTCCAATGTGGAAACCCCTCTCAACCAGTTGGACGTGCATCGCACTTGGTAACTGGGAGCCAAGGGTAGCTCACCCTGTAATGATATTGGACTTTGCTGCTTGACATAGTATGAGATACCCACATTTGGATGGTCTAGTTTTGAGGCCCCTTTTGGGGTCTTCCTCACCCTGCAGGGCACGGATGGTACCAAAGATGCCACTGTACTTCCACATCATCCTGTGTATGCTAGTGATCATCCTTGCTGGTGCCTTCTGGGTGCGATGCTCAGCCATTTGTCGAGATTTTTCTTCAGGATCAGGAAAAAGGGCCAGTGAAGAACAAGTCTCAATGCAGCTGGCCCACTAAATTGTTGTGAACCGACCTGGTTTTTTCCTGCAAAACCCTTTGGTCGGTGCCATTCCTTTCTTTCGGCCATGAGAATTTCCGGCCGCCAGGTGGCGTCGTACTATGTGATCGTCCGGCCGGATCGGCGCTGTGATGCTCGGGCATCACAAACCGAGACGGTGGAGGAGGTGATGCAACACCAGGTCTTCAATTGGTACAATTGCAGCTGGGCTTTCTGGAAAATTCCCACAGAAAAATACGATGGAATTGCGAAATCACCAGTTGATAGGTGGTTTTGATCCCATTATCAATAGGGTTTCAACCATCCAAGGTGGTGAAACAATTCTTCCATCCACAGTAGTTCGATGATTTTGGCTAGAAACCTCCACTTCTCGAGGATACGCCATTGAACTTTAAACACAACAGCGGCTTTGAAACGTTTGAACCTCGGAGGTGAAAGATGAGGTTATTTTTTTCGCCCCGCACAACCTGACTGAAAGGATTTGGGCGGTGAGAGTGTGCCTTGATGCCAAGTATGTCAGGCAATCCGGCCTACGTGCTCAAGCAAGCATACTTGAAGGCAGTGGTGCGCACGAATGTTGCGTACTTATCAAGTACTGTAGTCAACTTATCAGTCGGCTTCCCCCCTTTTTCGGGTTTGTTGACTGTGGTACCAGTTCATTTCACTCAGGGTTTGTGAGCTTGACAGGATCACGTTCCTGAATCTCATCTGGTTTCTGATAGCGAGGCAGGGAAATGAGTGAAACACAACAGAACGATAAAGATCGATAAAGAACGTGGACACACAGCAGACACTCGCAGACTCATTCCAAGTGATTCTCCTATGAGGCTATCCTGTACCGTCGAGGGAAGGAATATCTCTTCATTCCTGGAGACAAGCAGCACAAGATCACAGAAAGGTCTGAGCCCAAGCATTGACACACAGAAAAAAGGCTTGCCGCCTTGATTTCAGCTTGCCATGCGGACGTAGCCTAAGGTTCCAAGATATGTGGGAGTTTGAGACGCACTTGGAGTGGCTCTTTGAACAGTTGGGGTTGCTTGTATCAAGTCTGGCATTCCAAGCGAGTCAAGCAGTGCTGTTTCCGTGGTCTGTTGTTGCCACGTCGCAGTGCTTTACGGATGCACAAACGCCGCGAGGAATATCACACTAGCTCGAAGTGCTTCAAGTAGACTCTTGGAGAAAACCCAGGAAGAGAAGTATGCTCCCGTGCGGACTGTTGAAGAAGCGTAGTTGGGCTCGCTGTTTTGGTGAGTGACTTGATCATGATGTGACATGTACATTACTAGTGTTTTTTTTCAGAGGCCCCCGCCAAAGAGCGGCAGCCCGCGTTGTCTTTCATGGTCTTCCCTTTTGCTACCTTATCTTTCTGTGTTGATCGACCTTCCACAGTTTGAGATTGGCAACATTTGGTTTGATATTGGTTTGATATGTCTTGATATTGGTTTGATATTGGTTTGATATTGGTTTGATATTGGTTTGATATTGGTTTGATATTGGTTTGATATTGGTTTGATATGTCTTGATTGGTTTGGCATGTTCCTCCACAGATGTGTGTCATCCTCAACAGATTCCGAGTTTTTAGGGTCGGCTCCAGACCTTGACGCCACTTCCACCGATGGCTCGGGCCCAAAGCGACCGTCCGTCGAAAAACGTGCAACGATGGCGGGCTCGTGGCAAAAAGTGTGCCGTTTCCGCTGGGTTTTGCGGATCTGCAAGCGATTATAAGCGATTGGTAATCTGTAAGGCACTTTAAGGATCTTTAAGGCACTTTAAGGCCAACTATAGCCAACTGCGAACGGTCATTGTTTGGGTTCTTGGCTCAAGAAGGAATTCTGTAGCTGCTGGACTTCTCAAAGGAAGAGCTAAAGAGAAACAACATGCAAAACGCATCCAGAAGCCACAGGTACAGCCTTCGGAGTTCATCGCATCACCAGCTCATGCAGATCACTTGCTTCTAGAGGACCAGTTTTTCCTTCTGTTGGATTCATATGAACTATTTCAAAGTCGCTCACTGGGGATGGGTCAAAACCTATTATTACTACTACTATTGCCATACTTTTTTTGGGAATCACCATCCATTAACCAGCTATTTTAAGGTACCTCGGGTACCAGGGTTTTGAGCCATAATCAACTTTAAAAGCCAACTATTGAAGCGTTGTTTCCTTTTCCCGTCCCGATGTTGTACTGTCGCTGAATGGCCCAATTAAAGATCTCAGTGCATGGTGTTGGCGGACACCTCTGCAGTTTGTTGGCAGAAGCTTCCTGGTCCATTCGCGATGTGCGGGAGGCGCGTATCGCAGTGGTCGAGTCACATGGGTGCCATGAGTGGCATGCTGTCACACCAAGGCCATTTGTGAGGCCACGGCAATTCCTCCAAGCCAGCAGCGTTTGCTGATGGGATGTGACGCATTGAATGCTTCTCGCATGCAGCTGGTGGGATTAGTATGTCATAATGAGATTCAATCCATGGCGACATCCAAGAGGCACAACATCGTGGCCATAACAGTGATGAAGTTGTGATTTGTTGCTGGAAAAAACCGGGAAAACGCTGGAGAAACATGCGCAAGTGGCACATCAGTCAGCCTCGAAATGTCCTGGAAATGTTGGGAGCGGAGGACAGCATGAAGCTTGATTCTTTACGTGACCAGAGTGATGAGTTGTCTTTGACACTGGTTCGCCGAAGTCTGGACCAGGCCGTGAATGGGTTGGGTAGATCTGCTGTGAAATCTGGTGGCTTCATGGGAGAATGAACCACTCAATGGCTCAGCCATGCTCAGCCACCAGATTTCTGCCATTTCTCCACCAGGCAAAGTTGTTGGAGGCGGTCGCATCTGGCGAAAAGTTGGTGTCTCTTCTGGAGGCTCCAGAGGCGAGAAGTGATAAGGTGGAGGCCTCAGTGGCAGAGTTGGAGGTGATGTTGAGGCATTGCGGGTGACGATTCGCCGGAGTGCCCTATTCTCAGAGGAAGCCATTTGTGACGTATTCTTGTGCCCAGGAAGTGATGATGGCAGTGGTGCAGAAAGACGGACTACTCCTGCGCTTTGCCCATGACAGCTTGAAGGACTGCGTTGAGCATTTCATGCTAAGCTGCTAAATTGCCAGCACCACCGACTGTAGCTGCTGGAAAGCTGGCGCAGGCTGATGAGGACATTGTCTTTGAGGCAGTGAGACAGAATCGGGTGGCTATGCGCTTTGCAGCGGAATCGCTGAGGCCGGAGAACACAAACTTGCCAACCAATTGTGACATTGACATGTTGTGCTTCTCTGCCTGGTCAAAGTCTCTGGCACGTGGTAGATGTTAGGTGCGCCCCAGGGACACCCCATGCCGTTGTCCGCAGGGCAGAGATGACATTTATGACCCGTGTGGTGCGACAGCAAGGGCAAGCGCTGCAATTTGCCTCGGGACAGCTTCGCCGGGATCCTGGATTGGTGAGGCTGGCTGCAGAGGGCGACTTTTTGGCCCTGAATTTTGCAGATCCAGTCCTGCTGGCGGACAAGATGTTCATGCGCCACAGCTGCATGAAGCGGAAAAGTGCAGGGGGTTCGGAGTTGTGATAGAAAGCCATCAATGCTTGGTGGTCTCGGTTACACCACGTTTAGATACGTTTAGCATTTTTCCATCGTTGGAATTTGGAATGATGATCTCTATCGACAGGCATTTTTTGGGATGGATGGCTCAACCACCCAGCTCCTGGGGTCGCTGAAGGCGAGAGATTCTGCAGAGTCGGCAGGGTTGCCACGCGCTGCAGTTTGCTGCCCCTGCGCTGCAGCGAGACAAAGAACTTCAAGCTTTGCAGCAAGCTGGTGCAAAGCACTGGCAGCACAGTACTGCCTTTGCCAAACCGGCAGAGAAAAAGGGCCAATGCAAACCGCTGCAGATGCGGATGCTGTCACATGGAATGCTTGCAATGGACTTTGGTAAACCTGGCATTCATGATCCCAAAGCAACCCCAAAAATAGGTTGGAAACACAATCAACAATCGCCAATTAGTTACGAGGTTCATCATTGCCTTTACCACATGGTAGATGTTTGCTTCGAAGAAATCCGAGGGAGCACGTCAAACTCTGCAGGCCAGCATGGAGGGAGTTGCAAATGCATCGACCTGGCTACAGGAAGAGGCCGGAGGGGCATGGGTCGAACTTGGGGGAAACAAGGCGCCCACATCGGTGGTTTCTAGTCCTAGTAATGCACCAAATCAGTATGACCCATGCAACACTATTTATGTACAATGTACGATCGGTGTAGTGTATGGCAACCCCCAAAAAGATCGAAAAGTTATTTATCACTCTCTGAATAGGATTCCTACAATCTTTTTTGGGGGTTTGCCATTCTGGTGTATAATAACTTATGACATATCAACCATCCCATGTTTCAAGGTGGTGAAGTTTGACCCATGCCACTCCCCAGATTTGTCCTGCAGGTGGACAAGATCTGCCCACCTTTGCCGCTGGCTGCCAGACATCCTGGGATGTCAAAAGCAGAGAGGTGGGACTGCGGGACAGACCAGGGCCAAGTGCGCCAACTGTTACTTGGTAAACCCAACAATAAACCATTTGCCTTACTTGCAACATTTGGGTGACATGGGTTTCAATACCTCCCCGGTAAATGCAGGTAAAGTTGAGTAGTACCACTTGGATCTCTGGTAGATTGCGAGACTGTGATGAAGGTTTAAGGACAAAAAATGGCCATGCTTTGAGGCAACACCGTGTGACGGTGCTGCATGACTACCTGCACTCCCAGCCAGAGCAGTGCAAAGTGCTTCGTTTTCAGGCCGCGCAGCTATGATATACTGTTAGTTCACGTTTTCATCGATATCTGGGCATATATTATTGCGCCTGAACTGTTTACTAATTATGACCATATTTCATATCTGTTTTAAAACCGCAATATTGAACCCATAGACCCATAGATATCATCTCCAGCGATGTTCCTGCCAGCGGAGGTGGCACAAGCAGTGAAGGCAGCCGTGGAGGCTGAGAAGACCTTGTACGACTCAGCTTACAGGACTCAGCTGGGGGGAATCCATCTCTAGCTGGCATGGTATCATCAGTGAAAAAAGACCAGTTGTAATAAATGGAAGAGTTAACTAAGCAACACTTCGGAAATAAAGAACATGAAAGAACATGGCAACCCCAAAGATGGAGAAAATCGTCATTTACGCCCATTTTACGACCATTTGAGCGGGACATTTTCCTTTTTGGTGCCACCCCCCCCACATCGAATTCGCCGGTCGAGCTGGTGAGGAGTGGCCTAGCCGCCAATGCTGCGATGCAGGATGGGATCCATCACCCCAAATGACTTGCCATTTTGATGGCTGGGATTCCACTCATGAAAATATGGGTGGTCTATGAAGTTTATGTTTTTGTTGCTTTACCCCGCATTGATGATGGGACATCAGGATTTACATCCAAAGATGAGAGATTTAACTGCAGAAAATGGGGAGATGAATTAGCTGCTTGATAATTTCAACATTTTTTTTGGTGGCCTATTCTGAGCCATCTTTGGGATGATCCCAAATGACTAGTGACGACTTTTTTGGGCATGGGTTGAAGCCGTTTTGGGGGGAGGGCGTAATAGTAGAGCTAGCATGAAAGGGCCCCCAAAACAGCCGAACAAGTTTGTCGCACACCTCATTCTCCAGGCTGCACTGAATCCTGCGCTGGCCTTTCCACCATATCAAGGCAGGGCTGTTCGAGTCTCCTGGGGTGGGAAGACCCTATTCTACTTCCAGATGTCGTGCAGATCTCGGGATCACCTAGTGTAAATTTCATGTTTTATAGTTGATTCATCAAGGTTTGATTTAGTTTGACTTGCTATGTTCGAGACCAGCTAGCCTCTCTAACCAGACCCAGCAAGATTCTGCAACATGGAAGTGCACGCAGCTGGATGTTCTCAAATGCTCAGCTTGCCGAGCAAGGCATATGGATTTCAGGGGCAAAGCCAACTCCTTGAATTGACTTATATATATATATATAGATATAGATATATATATATATATATAAATTATATACATAAATGTCCGGCCATTCTGATGTGCCTAAGTTTCTTGGAACGTATTGGAAACCTCAGGGCTCCGCGGGAGTGAAGCCACCCCTCAACCCTTTGGGCAGGTGAGCCATTTGAAGCAGCGGCCGATCACGTCAGCAACCACCTCAGCACCCCGCAATCCACACGGCAGCAGTCGTTTGATTTCCAGTCGTTCCACCTGCTGCCAGGCACAAAGGATGTTGAGAGTGGTGCGGAGAAAGGGCTCCCGGTCTGCCATCTCACTTGCCATCATCTCGGGGGCAAGAGCCTTGGAAGCACTTGGGGAAGCCATAGAAAGAGCCCCGCATTGGGAGATGGATAGTCCTGATATGTCCTGATACACCTGAAACCAAATCTCGCAATGAAGCATCCTGCGGTTTGATGTTGACCAGCTGTGTTGTTCATTCTGAACTGTTATTCAGGAGCACTGATGCAGTGTCCTGGCCCTGGACGGAGAAATCTGAAGCATCAGCATTTCTGATGCTTTGAGACCGCCACGAGAGAAAAATGCGCGCCAAGCATTTTGGTCGACAGCTTGAAGCCTCATTCGCAGGTCTCCTGGATGCGTGTGCCATCAACAGTTGGATGAGCCCGAACCCTTGATTATGGGATAGTCACATGATGTCACAATGGGGTTTTCCATAAATCGGGGATGCTCAAAGTGGATGGTTTATAAATGTTTATAGTATTTCACAATGGAGAATCTCACCAAAAAATGGATGATTTGGGGGTATCATCCCCGCCGTCCCTGCAGCCGATCAGATCAGGGCCTGCACAGCATCCGTGCCGTCGGTAGAAACCATGGAGGCTTCACCGAGCAGCAGCAGCGAGGAGGAGCAACTGAGCTGAGCTCTGATCCAGAGATGACGTGAAAGCCAAATGCTGGGCATATGGACTGGACATATTCATGGCATACCCCTCGAAATGGCAATCTTAGATGTTTTTCCCCAACAGCGTAAGCTTGGGGTCTTCAGCTATAGTAAAGGTCTCGGAGCAGGTCGGAGCAGCCAAAATACTGGTTCTGCGGTTCCCAGGTTCCCAGGAACAGGTTCCCAAGCAAGGTTCCCAAGCAAGGTTCCCAGAACAGGTTCCCAAGCAAGGTTCCCAGAAGAGGTTCCCAA
>BGPT01002114.1:685-38550 GCA_003297045.1 Symbiodinium sp. clade C Y103 | reverse complement strand
AGGAAATCCTCCATGTGACCCGGCGCGCCGGGACTTCTTTGCTTTTAGAAGCAGTGAACGTCATTCCGATGGTGGTGCTAATCGCGTCAATGATCCAAAACGGTTCGTTTTTTTTATTTTTTTGTTTTTCAACACGATGATTTAATTCATTTTTTTTCACTTGCGAACAATGTGTTTCCAAGCAAATTGGCGGAAATCAGAAGAGCTATATGCGGCAGAATTGGCGGAAATCCGCGCTTTTGAAAAGGTGAGAAAAATGAGATGCGGGCAATTTCCTGATGATTGCGAAAAGCATTTGATGACTCTTCACTTTTGTTGTTGCTGTTGGGGATATTCTTTGGGCTTATTTTTGTTTTGGGTGATTCTGCTAAAAGTGTATCAACTTGACGGATTGAAGATTCAAAAAAAAGACGCTGAAAACTTAAACCATCATTTCTGAGGCCACAACGCTGCACCCCGGCCCGCAGCCACATCATGTTCTATGTCCTTGCAGCATGGCAGCAAGTGGAAAACTGGCCAGATCCAAGTTCTCCAAAAGGCAGAGCCATGAATTGTGGCTGGGGAGCACACGGCCAGGCGACCATTGCAGCCGTGGTCCTGTATGTGGTTGGCATCATGCCCAACAAAGCTACAGAGGCATGTCAGATGGAACCGAGACATGAGTTCTTTCTGATGGTCTGAAAACAGGATGGGGTACACCCCAAAAAAACTCAGGGATCATCATTTTCCCCATATTTTTCCCAACACAGTTGCCGGGGACATGACCTGCTGAGCCAGGCACCGGCCCCTGATGTGGTTCAGAGGCCCTTGGCTGCTGAAATAGAGATGCAGCTGCCTCAGATTCGGAATGCTTCATACATCTCCATATTAGGATAATGGGAGAATCATGGGATCATCAATGATAATTGGGAGGAGGAAATGAGTGGAATTAGCCTTTGGTAATCTATATGAATATTACCCTCGGGTAAATAAACATAGACCATGAAAATAGCAATGTTTGAGTGGAAACTACTCTTGCAACCCTATCTCTCAGAGTCTATGTTAATTTCCTCGAGGGTAGTATTCGCCACCCTCTGGCAATCAAACATGGTTTGCTGGAAAATCCACCATTTAGTTCGATGATTTTCCCAGCTATAAACCTCCGTTTAGTGTCGGGATTTTCCACTGCCACGTTTGATTACCAGAGGGTAAATCCAAATAGGTGACAGTTTTGGTGATGTTCCCTTACTTGTCCCTCTCTCATTTTCCCACTGATAGGTTGATCATTTGGAAAAGGACAACGACAATGGGAGGGGCCGCACCTCATTGAAAAGTCAGTGGTAGATCTTGGCAGATGGTGTGCCAACCCTGACACCTCTAATTTTTACCAAAAGTGGATGTTCCAAAAGTGATCAGAAGATATTGGACGCACTTAGATGCTCAGGTCGGACGTTGCCGCGCTTTCGACCCATGCACCGCAGCCGGAGGACTTGCTCAATGGTGATGTGGGAGATGAGTACTGCAGCAGTGGTGCGTGCCTCACGTCGCCTTCTCGCTGGTGTTAGGGATCCTGAACCTTGACAATTGTCCAAGGTTCCCTTACAGGGATGCCAGCACTCATTGAAGCACATGATCCGAAGTTGTGATCACATGGCAGCATTTCTTATCATATTTTATCCACTTGCACTTCCAATCATCGAACCGAAAATTGCATCACAGAATTCTCAAATTCACAGCCTGCAAACACCAGACACACTTCACCGGGCCAACGTCCCGACGGTGCGCCCCCCATCTCCGGCCGCAAAAAGGGGCCAACCTTTGGGGGGGGGGGTTGCCGCCATGGATGGGGAACAATTATCAGCGGTGACCATGGAGTGGAAGGTGCTGAAGGAGCGGTTCTTCGCAGGTGAACCGGTGGATCCCGTCTTCGAGGGGATCGTGAAGGATTTCATCGCCTTCGATGTCACATTGCAGGATATCTTTAAAAAGGTGGAGATCTTCATGAAAGGCTGGGACGCCTCCGGACAATTTCATGAAGCTATGCAATATGGTCCATTTAAACATGATGTTACCATATTTTAGCAATATACTATAGTATATATATATATATATTAGTATACTATTGAAATATATTGAAATATGTTCAACTATCGGAGGGTAAATTGTTCCAAGCAACCTCCAATGGGGGCCTCCAGCTTGTCCAATTGTTGGCAGGCGTCGACAGCCTTGCTGAAGGGTTGGTGGTTTTGGCTGAAAGTACCACCACTGGACTTTCGGCCGTGGACGATCAGCTTATCAAAGCAGATTCTTGGAGTCAATAGATTCGTTTGGTGGGACAAACAGTAGGACCCCCCCGGGCTTTTAACATCAACAATCATCAAATATTGGGATTTCCTGTTGTTTTTTTTTCTCACCCTTTCTCCCACTGGCCGTGATTGGGGAATCGACTGTGACTCCCCATCAACTAACAATTGCCTTCCACAAATAAAGACTCCCCCCAAAAGTCAATGTTATTTTATGGCATTGGTTTTTGTATTGAACAGCCCATTTCTAGCCTCCGGAAATGAGTCAACCATGGAAAATGCTGGAAAATAATCTATTTCGCTCGACGATGTTTCCATGTAAACCATATTTGTGGGGATTTCCAAGCTAGCTAGCCTCCAATGGAGCTTAACTGGAGGTTTCCTAGGTCATGGTGATGCCCCAAATCATCCAAGTCATGGATGACCATGACTTAGGGTCAATCTATGGTGATTTTTGGGATCTCCACGACTCAAACATCCCTAGGCCAGGGCTCCCTCCGCTCCAAGGACTGCTGCAAGATGAAGGAAGCCACCAATGCCATCACTCGCGCTGATGCTCCTCATAGTGCCATTGCCAAGCTTCGAAGGGATATGGACTTCAACATTATGAATCCTCTGAGGCAGGTGGAAGAATTTGGTAGATGGTATTAGTTCTTGGCAGAGCTTAAGAAACATGGTAAATGTGAAGTAATGTTATTAGATGTTTAGTACATGTTATCCGTCAATGTCATTTGTCAATCAATCTTATTTGTAGGGTTCTTCAACTTCCAATGACCAATGAAGACTTTGTCAGGTACTTTCACCTAATGTCCCATGGAATGAAATGACATGGACATTTTCAACATCACCGCAGTGGATGCTTGTTGGAGATGGGTCCCTCCAAATTCGGGGTGTGTGATGACTTGAATAGGGACAGCCATATCCGCCATAGGTGCCATATGGTCAACAATCGAAATATGAAGTCCTACCTGGACAAACGCCGGCGCCGACTGCTGGAGTACAACATCGCTAAACGCGAGATGGAAGACTGCGTCAAGAAGAATCTGCACCAAACGGACCGCAAGTATTTTGGCGAAGATTCATTGGAATTTCTCCGAATTTTCTAACTTGGGCTAATCCGAGGTAATCCAGCAGGAGTAGGACATCTAATTACCAGGCACTCTCTATTCCTTTTTTGGTGTTGGGGGGGTGGCCGCCCTCTAGGTATTTGTCCGCCCAGTCTCAGCTGGAATCGGCGAAGCTGGCATTTCACGAGGTTGACAAGCACATTTTTGAATGGTTCCTGGGCATACAATGGGATTTACATGGATTTACATACTGCTGAACGGTGTTTCAATGGGATTCGAGTGTCAATTTTTTCTCAAGTTTGATTCAGCTTACTTTAGCTCACAGGATTCAAGCGAAGTCAGGCTGGATGGATCAAAGTAAAGTGATGCTAAAATCAACTATGCCGATTCATGATTTGCAACGCATGTTGTTGTGTTGTGATCGATTTTTTCACTTTCTTTCATTCATCCTTTCATCATTAGTCACAACTGGTCACAACGTGCTGTTAGGTTGTACATCCTGGAGGAATACAAAGGCGACATCCTGGACAGCTGCCTTCAAACCTTGAAGTACCTGCAGTACGAATTCTTCGCCACCTCGGCTCACTCCATTTCAGGGGTGCTGCCTGCGCGCATGGAGTTTCGACCCATGGTGGAGATGACCCCGGAGCACTTGGAAGCACAAGTGGAAACCTGGATTCACTATCTGTCGATGAGCCGATCTACCTCTCTGATACTACCTGTCTGTCTGTCTATCTGTCTATCCATCTCATCTTATCGTTACCTTATCTTGTCTTATCTTGCCTATGTCACCTTATCCTATCTTATTTTAGCTTGTCTATCTCTCTATCGATCGATGGATTGATGTATCATAATGTATCTATTTCTGTAACACCATCTTTCCCATTAGTCAATCCGACCATTTCAGGTATCTCTTGCAGACCTTTTGCATTTTCAATGGAGTTTCAAGGCGTTTCCGTTCCAAGGAGATGGCCTTGCAGGAAGCGGAAGAGAATCCAGATGAGGAAGTGGTAACGGACTTCTCCGCACGCCTCATTGAGAAATTGGCTAAGGACAACAAGAATCTTGGATTTGCCATTGATGAATCCACATTGGTGAATCCACTAAACATATCTAAACATGTGGAACCTCTTGGGGAATCGACAGGATTTCCCATTGGATTTGCTGAGTTGGTGTTTTCTTTCTTTTTCGTCTGTTTTTTAAACATACAGTCATTTTGTCATTGGTTTACCCCGTAGAAATGGGGAACTGTTCTTCACTTTGTATGGCCCGCTACCGGGCAGATCCAAGGAATAAGCCGGGAGAAGGTTTGGACTCAGCAGCTGGTGATGGACCGGCGGTGCCGGTTGATCCTTTGTCCCTGTCTTCTTTGCTCTCCCAAGGCTTTGATGAAGGTCCGGCGAGACAAGCGCTCCGAAAGTTCAAGAACGATACGCAGGCGGCCTTGGATTTCCTGATTGGAGGAGGGCACGCTGAAGAGGAGCAAGAAGAGGCGGTGCGCATGCCCACCACGGTGCGTCGGGTTCAGAGGTTGAAAGAGCGGCGCCGAGCACAGCAGGCGCGACGCAAGGAAGAGGAGGAACGGCGACAAAAGGATCTCGCCCGAGAAGAAACGCCAAAAGAACGGCAGGAATCGCCCAAGACATCGCCAAAACCAGCACCGAAACCAGCTGTGGATCTTCTTGACTTCGAAGGAGAGAAGAAAAAACCAGCTGCAGCTGCTGCCGCTTCGAGTGGTAGCGATTTGTTGGATCTCATGGCACCAGGTCCTTCAGATCCTCCAGGTGCAGGTCGCAGTGGCAACGACTTGTTGGACCTGGCAGGTTTCGATGAGCCGCCGCCGCCCACAGATTTCTCCAAACAGATTGAGACTTTGCCGTTGCCTGAGCAGATTACCTTGGACCTCTCCAAGTGTGAGAAGGGGCCCATTGGCCCGGCCGATCTAGGAGGCTATGGCTGAATTTGTGAGGCTTCTACCTGCAGAAGTTGTCTACCAAGACTACGACTTTTCCATACTCTTTCCTGAAATACTCAAGGTGTGTTCTTTTCTCCTTGGATTCTTTTTTATATTTTAATGATATTATTCAGTACTATTCCTGTCAAACGTGCTTGCCGGAAATCCGCCATTCACGGATGATTTCCTGACTACCGGAGGGTACATCGACTATTTTCCTATGAGTATCCCACAATATCCCTATTGAACCATATCAAAGTATATCAAACTATTGACAATCTGATAGCCACGTTGTTGAATCTGATGTGATGTGTCTTGGTTGACACTTCTCGGGTTTACCGCCTGGCACCGGGGGCACCGGGGGCACAAGGCCGTTGAAAACTGGCCTGCGTACCGACGACCCAATGACGGCCGACGGCCAATCAGTTGAACAAATGGTACATGGAATTCAGATTGGGACCCCCGAATCTGATGCTACCTCTATTCCCATGATTTTCCCATACGGAATAGGGGGGTCGAACATGGGAGTAGTATGGGAATGGGGGGTTCCATCATTGGGGGTCCCTATAAATTCCTACTAACATGGCTGCGCTGCTGCTGTGCATCATGGTCACCCAGGATCAAGCACCCACCGGTGTACTACCAGTTTTATGTGCCCCCAATGAATAGTCAAGGGTCATTAATCCGGGGTTCACATTAGTTCATCGTTTTGTGCATGTTACCCTCTTGTAATCTCACATAGCCCTGGAAAATGGCTATATATTGTAGATAAATTATCTACACGTGGATGATATTTCATGAATCAATGTCAGTTTTCTGGAGGGCAATGAACTTGCATCCAGACTGGTCACAGTTTTCATCAGCCAAACGGCCGACTGGAAATCGAGTGGAGGAGAAGTCACCGTTCTTCAAGATGTTGCCCGAGAAGGTGCAAGATTGGTACTTCGAAGAGATGCTTGGAGGAGGATAGCAGCGATGATTTGGTGTGTCTGAGAATGGGGGATTGCAGGATGGCTTGGAGTCCTGTATGGATACAATGATGATTAACGAGTGGATGGAGTGGGGTACCCAATCGTCAGACAAAGTGATATTTTTTTACTCGCCGATCTCTCTAGACTTTGTCGGCTTCAGCGGAGTGATGTCTGGCCATAAGTCTGGCGGTGGTGTGTTACTAAGGAAGCGCAATCTCAAGCAGTCCCTTGGCCTCACAGCAGGAGCATTTGGACACCATCTGTGGGTAAGTTTAGGCCCCTCTAGACGCTAGCCGCCTTTGTTTGCACTGCACGCATTCCTAGAGTGTGGTGTAGAAGTCACTGAACTTGATGACAGCCGAAGACTTTGTGCCGATCTTTTTCGCACAGTTTCTAGCATGATTAGACATACCACTGCCACACTGCAACTGCCCAGATTTGCCCAGATCTGCCAAGGCAGATGCATAAGACGCAGGTAACGTACTACAAGAGTCCACATCACTTGGTGCACACCAACGCCGATCAGTTCTTGAAGTCACAGCCCGAGTTGCAAGCGCAGCAAGCCGCAGCTGCCTCCGCCTCGAGTGCCTCGAGTGCCTCGAGTGCCTCAAGTGCCTCGAGTGCCTCCCTTCCACCACTGGAGACAGCAGACTGAGCTGTGGTTTCGCGCGCGAAGCGGTGCTCGATTTTAAGAGGCCGGGCTCTGAAGTAGAGACCCCGCCGAATTCAACGCGGTGCGCCACTATGCGCCACTTGTTGCGCAAAACTTAGCCCACAGGTGGCGAAGCTACTTGCACCGACTTGCTTAGGGCGCATCACAACTCCGTGACATGAGATTGCGAATCGATGCCGGTAGTGAATTAAGACATAAAAATTATAAACATCGTAACCCAGTATCTCCATGCAACTGGCTTCTGTAAAGAATCCGTCAGGCGATAAGATATGATCAGATTGTGCCCAAAGCTTGTCCTCCCTTGTGTTATTTTGTGCCCTTAGGCTGCTCACGTGTCTTGCTGTGTCTCGACTTACAAAAAGCCGCCTGACATCTTGCCATCGAGCGATGCTAGAACTGCCACCAAGCATGCTGCTGAGATCTGAGTGATTTTGGATGATTTTGGGAGACTAGGCAAACATGATCATAACATATTATAACATATTATAAACATGGCAAACTCACCAGCTAATGATCATTTTTCCATTTAAATCCGATGAAACCTCCGAGCTGTGACTGCCAGTCATGCAGAACATCTGGAAGCGAGCGCATGTTTGGGCGGCACATTTCGGAAGAAAAATCCTGTACAGCTTGTAGCCTTTCTTCGTACCAAATTCGTACGAATGCTTTCAAAGTTCTGAATGCCTGTGGACACAGATGTGGGGATTTCCAAAAATGGGGGTACGTCAAAGTCATGGATTTTCCGATATAAGCCATCCATTTTTGGGTACCACCAGCCATATGGAAACCTCCAAATGTATTGCATGGGACTGTGTGGACTTGGTCACCAACAGGCCCTCGCCCTGACGGCAAGGGAGTGGCCCATGGCCTGTGATGGCAGTGGAAGGAGTGCTCGCGTTTACAGGAAAACTTTGGTTGAACAATCATTTATGATTGATATGATGATAATGATGATCAATAACTATAAAAATAGATCTCCTTGTTTATACATGTGCATACATATGCAGGATGATTTCAAATAGACGTTGTCGTCTTCTAATACTTGGTCATCCTATATATAAAGCACATGAAATGACATCGAACTGAAGATTGAGAGTGAGCACGCTGGCACCAGGGAACAGAATTCGATTGCGGGTGCCTGTGTGTGTGCAATCACCAAGCCAGGGAAGCAACTTGCAAATTCTGTCAAGCTAAAATCCTCTCAGATTATTTCCCTCTTTTCAGAAGGTGCTTGGCGTTTTGCCATTTGGATAAGGCTTGGTTCTCTTGGTCCCTTCCCTGTCATCCGCACAGCAGAGCGCAGGTCCATTTGACTAGACTTGAGCATTTCGCAGGAAAAGCAGAGTCGAAGGCGATTGCTGAACAAGTAGATGATATGCCCCGACACACACACACAGAATCACCCGTAAGTCATACACTGATATACACTGCCCATGTTACATGCCCATAGAACCACATTACACCAAGGTGTATCGGAGGTCACTTGCACGTGTTGAAAGTAGGAAACACATTGCGACATATTGCGACAGCGCACCTGGCATACCTTCACGGATTTCTGGCCCAAGCGTGAAACGCTCAGAACTTGGGAGGGGGGAGTGCCCTCAAATTGACAGGCACCCATCAGCTAAGAGACCCATGGTTTCTGCGAGGTTGCAAGTTCCAGAATTGACATACAATGTAGGTAACAATAACAATAATTAAACCATCCCCCAAATCACCATAAATGGGTGGTATAAGCCATTCCCAAATGGGTGGTTTATTATTGTTTTACCCACATTAACAGCAATATCCCTGGCTTCTTTCCTAAGCGAAGCTAGCTTCTACTAGCTTCTTGGATCATATTGGCAAATATGGGCAATAGAATGGCTAAAACATGGTGAAACTATGCCAGACGTCACTCCCAGAATAGGATCTTTAAGGTCAAAAACTACGCTTTCGCCAGGTCCCATGGCGCCGCCAAAGCTGCCGGCCATCCATGGCAGGTGCGCGGAAAAGGTTTCCCAACAATGAGGGGGTCACACACCCATGAATCCCATCTTGACCATGGCCGTACCAGATGTCCTTTCACAGGCAAGAAAACAATACCACCAAAAAGACTCCGGAATCTCCATGAAACCTCCATGAAATCACCATGAAATCACCATGAAACCATCGTTAAATCCCCAATCCCCGAGAAATCACCATGAAATCATCAAATAAGAATCGCACGATCCTCATCACTATGAAATTCATGCATCCCATGACAAATCCCCACAACATCATAAAATCCCATGATCTCCCAAACCAACAACCACCAAGGCCGGGCATGGAGAAGTCAGCCTCCATGCCTCGCATTGAAGCACCGCATCCGCTCACGGTGCCCTGGCTGGATTTTTTTTGAATCGCCAAAGCTTCAAGGGCAGAATCAACATGGGAGATTGCTTACTATACCCTCTGGTTATTTAAGATAGCCATAGAAAATGGCCCATTTATAGATGATTTAGAGTGATTTACCATGATTTACCTATTGAAGATGGTGGTGGTTTTCCATGGCTATGTTAAATAACCAGAGGGTATTTGTTATACCAACCAGTTTTTGATTATTCCAAAAATGGATGAACAATTTTGATGAGTAACCTGGTATAACTTGGTTATTGGGATTGATCTTGATTATTATGTTATCATTATAGGATTATTGTGGATTATTAATGGTTGGTGTATATGTATGCATGTTCTTTATATGCATCTATGGGGGTTTCCTAAAATGGCGGTACATCCATTTTCAATCCGGATTTTCCATGAAATAAACCATCCAGCTATTGGGGGTTATCCCCATTTGTGGACCCCCCTACCAATCATCATCCTATAATATCCTAATATAACAATAATATCAAATCATATCAAATATACCCTCTTGTAAATTAACATAGATCCTGAAAATACACCATTTTAGTGGAAACTCATCTTCCAAGCCCTATCTGGCAGGGTCTATGTTTATTGAGTGGAGGGTAAATATCCTAATATAATTCTAATAATATCATATCATATCAAATATAGGTATCCTAATATACTAATATCCTAATATAAATATATACACATAATATCATTCTGATATATCCAGAGAGCCAGTGTTCCACCAAGGTGCCCAGCTTCAGACGTCCCGACGTCTCGGGCCAGCTCCAGGTGAATGAACCAGGGATGGGTTTTTAGCTGATGATAAGTTATTATTAATCATTATTATTGTTTTAATATATATAGATATATAGATATATAGATATATAGATATATAGATATATAGATATATAGATATATAGATATATATATATATGTCTATGTATGTAATGTAATGTAATGTAATGTCATGTCATGTCATGTCATGTAATGGAATGGAATGGAATGGAATGGTATGGTATGGTATGTATGTATTTTTGGCTAAGTATTCAGAATACCTCATACCATACTTTTTCAGCATTGTTGCGAGCCGCTTTAGATTATGGAACGATTTAAGTCCTGTCAAGTTATCTAGGTAATTCTCTAGTCCCAACTAAAGCATGCACATCCGGAAGTGTCAATGTAAGTCTGTAACGCCGCCAGGAGATCGGACAACTTTCTAGCAAGATTGTCGGACCTGGTGGCATCAGCAAGAAGATGCGGGTAGCTGGGCGATCTTTGATGATCTCTGAGGATGTTTCGATGCATCCTGCATCCTGTAAGTGGGGAAATAGATGGAAACTCACCAGATCTTAAAATCCAGCCACACTGAAATCCCATTGGATCATGTTCCACCGCATTCCACCGCATTCCACCGTATTTCATATTTTAACATGAACGCAAAGCCACGTCGATGTTGATGAATCCCCCCGAGTTTTGTCAAGATCTCCGCACAGGCACTGACTGCATCCTCCAGCACACCTGACCTGAGAGGAGGCGCTGTGCAGGAACGTCCAATATTTGGGACGCTAAAAATCCGTGTTCCCGTAGATTTTCCGTTGAGCCAACCCAATCCCATGGTTGATTGTCATCTTCCACCTCAAAATGGAAGTTAAGAGGTATACAATCCATGATTGATCCATTGCAGTTTCCAATTGGAATAGCCCAGATCATCAAAACAAACCTTGGGGTGCAGTTCCGGTTGCAAGTGCATCTTTTCTGATCTACAACCATAGTTCTAGGGCTTATATCCCAATTTATGGGGCTTAAAATCTTATGGTTCTACCCATCAATTTCTCACCCCAACGCCCCAAGAACCGTAAGGTGTGAAGGCTAGTGAGCTGGTGCGACAACCTGAAGTACCTCAGGCGTGGCTGACTTTGTGGCCGAAATGCGTGGAGGTGGAGCTTATCGATGAAAATGGGGTTGGTGCTATGGAGAATCTTAACCGGAAAGCATTGTTTTTCCTATGAATATATATATATATATGTATTTTCCTATAAATATATATATATATATATGTATATATATATGTATATATATATATATATGTGAATCTATGGGTTCCAGTAAAGTTTCTCTTAACCATCTTAAACCAAGACAATGATAGATGAACTTCTTGGAAGTGAAAGGTTGAAATCGCAACAAAACATCAAATCAAAACTATATCTAATAAACATCTGAACAGGTCCCAGACTCAGAAGTTCTTCGTGTTCTGGGCGTGCGACGAGGTCGCGCCGCTGCAAGAATCGCATAGCAGCAGCCCGCCGAGAAATGTAGGACTATTGCTGTGAAGTTTCATTGCCCCTTGATTTTGCAATACTTTGCATGCACCCAACATATCCCATACATGTATATGCATATACATATATATATATATATACAATCTGCATATGTATAAGTACACAAACAATAAGTAAGTAAGTACGCAATATATTTGCACAACACACACACACATAGATACATATCCAATTGCACAGTTCTTTTGAATATATCTTTGGAATTCTTTGGATATGTTCTTCATATCTGTACATATATGCAGATCTACTATGAAACTTCTTTTTTGTTCTTCCAGTCTTTTTTGAAAGGTGCCCCCTTGTTCACCCATCATGGTGGTATGGACCTTGTTGCCAGGAGGTGCATATCCAGCGCCAGTGGCAGCGGCTCCAGAACCTCCGAAAGAGGTGGCGGGGAGAACATCTTTAGGTGTATAGGATGTGTGTGTGTGTATATATATATGATCACGATGTGCAGTATATATCTATAATTATGTCTGTGCCATATATTAATAGTATATTTTGATGTATGCATATTTGTATAAATATGTTTTCACAAAGTGAACCCGACTAAATAATAAGAACGATAATAGCAGCACTCAGCAGCGCAAGGAGAAGCTGGAGTACATGAAGCCGGCGGAAGCGGCACATTACAACTTCCGGAATCTGCCGCTAGAGATCTTCGATCACGCTCCAGACTTTGAGGTCAAAACTCCTCAAGAATGGATGGAGGAGGCCATTTTGATAGATCCAAGGGTCAGATGGATCACAAATCTGTAATGAAACGGAGGTCATTCAGCTGCGAAACACTGTTTTTATGTACTGTTTTTTTTTTGAAGGCATCATGCCTTTTTTTCGCCCCTGGTCAGGCGCTGAAAGATACTAGCCGTCCGCAGGCATGTGTGGTACATTACAAGAACAAGAAATGGACAATGGTGCGCTGCTGGGTGCTGCGCTACGAGGAGTCCATCAACAGCCGCTTGGATGTAGCCTTGTGGGTTTTTACGTTGTGTCACACCTGAATTCGTGGGCTTAGGCTTATAGACTTTATAGACCTGTGAAAATGTATAAAAATATCTATATCTTTATCTTTATCCGTATCTACATCCGTCTTTATAGCATATATATCTATACACACTATATTTAGACATATTGATTATGCATTGCTTGCCAGCAATAGGAAGGGGTTGGTTTTGATGAATGTCTCAGGATATATCGTGGAGCTGGAAGATGCGAGCCAAAAAAAGGTGAAGAGCAGCTTGGAACGACAGAACGTGATTTGATCCCAGCCCCACAATATTATGAAATCGTGGATTTTGGAAATTATTGGGATTAAGGTCCTCCATGGTACAGTATCCACAATATGAATGAATGCCCCAAAAAGTTAAATACCCCCCTATCAACATATTGGGGGATTAGAATCGTGGAGACATGTCTTTGACTAAGCGGTCGCATACCTGGAATGACACAGTGTGATTAAAAGATACACGGCGGCAACCCTTGGCGAAAGTACGTGCCAGGACTGGACAGATCTTTGTTGCAAGTGACATGCAGTCCTGAACTTGATGCCAGAGTAATGTGGTAGAGCGGTTTATCATCCCAGTAACCAACCATGTTCTGGTCAACTTGTGTTATCCCAAACCGGGGGTAATTATACCCAATAACAGCCCCACTTGGGGATGGTTTTAAATTGGCCTTACCACATTTTCATGGTGTAGCTCAGGATTATCTCTCAGATTTAATGCGGAAGACCCGAAGAATTTCGAAAAGCGGGTCGAGACTTGCCGGGCGAGAAAGGCCGACAGTTGCAGAACCGTCACACGATGACAGTTGCAGAAGCCTTTTGGCCACTGTTCTCTTTGGATATCTTTGGATGACAGGAAGAACTAGATACCTTGGGGGGAGAGAGAGAGAGAGAGATACCTACCATGGTAGAGTGCCATAGGCTTTTGGAAGCACTGCTGGGCGAGATCAGCTCGGTCAGGCGCATTGCGAATTGCAAGAAGCCTTCATTGACTACATCGAGTACAAAGATGACAAACTTGTAACTCCGATGCCGCGCTCAGAGAAAGAGTTTTTCATCAGGGCATGTCCTGGGCTGAGACTTTAGCCATCTGATTCCCCAGAAAAAGACCTGAAACAGCCTGGTGCAGCTTGGCGGTTTTTGGTGTTTCGCATCCCTCAGGTCTAGAACGGTGTAGCTTGGAAGAACCCAACGGGCATGGGAGCACCATACGGGAACTCATGCAAGAGGTGGAAGAGAACTACGTCCTCTGCATGAAGCTGTGCCTTTGTCCAGTGATATCAGTGATGCCATTTCTCCAAGAATTGAGAACTCTATGCAGCACATGGCCTTGTTCTCACCACATGCTGATGTATGCCAAGGTTCAACGTGAAGGTTGAGCTGATTCCACTCTTTGGCACAAAGGACCCTGATATAATGCAAGACTCTGTCAGAAGAAGCATCATCATCGCGGTATATTGTGATCCATTTTCAATTTAACCTGGGGTACTGTTATATAGAGGGACTGCAATTTCATTTTGCATTTACAAGACTATGGCATCTCCTGGCGACACTTTTACATTTTTTGGGTACCCCGTCTTTCTGGGCAAACGCGGATGCAACTCACCTCCAGTGCAGGACGCATTCCTCCCAGATGAGTCCAATGAGTTCTCAATGCAGTTTGCACCTGTGATGAAAAGCTCCTTGATTGAAACAGCCAAAAACACCTTGGGTTTCCATGGTTCAATGGTGGGTGAATGGTGTTGGGTAAATCGTGGTGGGTCAATGGTGGGCAAATGGTGGGTGAATGGTGGGTGAATAGTGAGCGAAAGGGTTGGGTTGACCAGAAGAAAGCCAAGTCAGACAGATTTGAAAGTTGCAAGTGAAACAGCAGAGTGAGAAATGGAGAAATTTGGGCCAGACGCAGCACTGCACTTGGAAGGTTTTTTGCCACTACAATGCCCCGAATCTGGACTGGTAGAGCATGCTCAGCCAGAGGTGCCATCAGACTTTCGTCATATTGGTAGAATCATGTGGGTGTGTCTGAAAATAGGGCATATCCCCAATTATAGCCATTTAATAGGAATAATGATCATTAACCATTGGGTTTAGGGGTACACTATTTTCAGACAAACCCATGTAGAATGAAAGACCACATGACTCGCTGCCAGATGGGCGTCAAGCAGCTTGTCGCGGAGATGCTGCAGATGCCTTTGCTCGGTTCCAGCATTTTTGCCATCACCAGCCAGGTAAGTTGAGCGAAGCTGAGACGGAACTGAAGGCATATATAGCTCATATACTGTAGCAGTTTCTAGTTTCAATTGTAGCATGTGTTAAGCATAATTGTACTGTATATCTACAAGCAACTACACGCATATATTTGCAAGGATATCGAAACACACAGTAAAGCTGCAGATAGAATAGATTGGATTAGATTTCATATTAGATGTCATTTTTCGATTAGGGTCAGATTTGAACATGATAGATGAGATTAGTTTTGATTAGATTCATTGGATTGGTTTATGGGATTTTTTACAGGAAACCTCTATATTTGATGGGAAAAACCATGGTTTCCGGTTAAGATTTTCCCTTCAACCAATCCAGTGATAGATGATGTTTTCGCATCTCAAAATGATGATTTTGGACATGGCTGCCAGGTCTGGCAGCGCTACATCAACGAAGTGGCCCGGATGGAGCTGGTTGACACCACTCGTGTGGGTGGCGTTGATGTGACACGACAACGGAAGCTCATCAAGAACGGAGACTCGATCATCTTTGAGCCGAAGGATTGGCAGTTTCGGTGATTTTTCGGTGTTTGATTGGATTGGTTCATGGGAAAATTGGAACCGGAAACCCCGATAAACCATGGGAAACTCCATGGTTTCCTGCAGATTTTCCCTTAAACCAATCCAAGGAATGATCTCTGCTGTGTTCATGCGTTGTTTTGAGAGTTCAACCATTTTTTGCATGGCGAAGCCCCGCAGGACATGTTTGAGCACCAGAAGAATCACATAGAAAGAATAACCAACCATTTGAAACGTGGCTGGCGGGACTACATCATAGCAGAGGCCTGTCAGCCAGCTTGGGGGGGAAGCATTGTATGCATTCCAAGGAATGGATAGGAATGAGCAGCTGTTGAAGAACAGATTTCACATAGTTTCATCCCATTCTTTCTCAGCATTCAGCATTTTCCCCATCACAAGTGTCACAAGCCGTTTTGAGGGCACCCTTTCTGGCCAACCTTTGCCACATAACCATACATAACCCATCACCCATCACCAATTTTTATCCATTTTTCATCATTTTCCCAGGTCTTGGACAAGCTGTCCGACGACTACAATTTTTTCAGCGATGACTTTGAGAAACACATGCAAAGTCCGCTCCACGCGCTGCTTCGCAAGTTGGATTCTTGGATGCATTGCCATGCATCGCCATGCATCGCCCATTCAGTGCCAATTTCTGAGAGAAGTGCGAATGGATGGCATCACTGCTCGGGGCCATCGTTGGAATGCTTATTTCAGGGCTAGAATCTTTGTGCATTTGGTTCTCCATTTCTAAACTTATGCGGGCATATGCATTACATATAATTATGTGTATAGATGTATATATACACGTATATTTGTGCGCAAATCACCCACCTGGAATTATCAGAAGGTCGGCAACGGAAGAGCGGTCTCCCTGTATCCAAGGACTTGATCATCAACTCCCAACTTCGATGGTCCACAGCTTGCATTGTGCATCAAGACCAACGGAACATGGAACGCAACGAATCCAGTGTTCCTAAAGCATTTGGATCCACCATCCCCAGTTTTACCTTACAGTATATTCCAGCCATCAATCCATATGGGTGGTTTAATTGCTTTACCAACAAAGAATCAACTTCTTCCAGAATTGCAGGGTGGCCGAGGTTTGTGCAAGACTCCATGGAGTCCTGGTGCAATTTCCTGCCACTTGGCCAAAGATTTGAGGCTTTCCAACTACAATCAGGTGGTGTTCACCTAGGGTGCCCCTGAATCCATGGGTTTTGCTGATCATTATCCCCCCCAAAACAATGGCTATAGTTGGGGGTATATCCTATTTTCAGACACATCCAATGCGTTTTCCATTGTTTTCCACTCCTCTGAATACTGACTGAACACTGACTTTGTTGGAAGCAGACATTTTTGATTGTGCGGTGTCCCTTGGCAGGACGTCATTCCTGCCAAATGACAAGAAGAAGCGCCCTTTTCCGCTGCTTTATGTCGACTTGGAGGCTTGTTGCCCACAGAACATGCGGGTCCTTCGAATTCCTGCAGAACCGGATGGAAGATGTTGGCAGCCATCAATCAGATGGGATAGTATTCAAAAAGTCAAAACTTGGAGGCCGACAATGACGAGATCTACTTGGAACCAGAGCCTGCGGACAGTTGACCTAGTGATGGGTCATGTGCTGCTGAGTCACGTGTGATAACCAGGAGAAGATCGAGTAGAGTTCCGAGTTCCGTGTGTTTTGACATCGCAGCCTGCAGGATTTTCTGAACCAGTTCGACAGCATGCTCAAGGAGTCGGTGCGAGCAACCAACATCGTCTTGGCCTTTGAACTCTTTCATAGTGATCAGATTCCTCGGAGCTGTCCAATGGTTGTCATGTTTTGACAACAGCCGGATGTGTCTCGTAAAGCAATTCCGAGACTGATTCCTAGAACCAACCGGTTTTCCGTGGTGGTTGCATCATGTTGGGTCGATTTTGTGTCTATTTGGGTGTGTCTCCAAATATTGGATGGCTCCAATTTATGACTTTATGACCAATAAAGAATGGGACGTTGTGATTTTTCGGTGGGGTACAACCCCAGAAAGGCCACAGTTACAGGGGATGGATCCCAACTTACTGAGAACAAGGTCAGAACCATGGAAGCTGAGCTGATGCCCTTCACAAACGCAGAGGGCTCAGATGGCTGCACCCATGACATCTCTGGGTCAGGAAGGGGGTAATTACACACCCATAGAATTTATATAGTCCTTTTTTCTGTAGCCTTAAATGAAGCTGCGTGTGTGTATATATATATATATATCACACATCATCATATAGTGTCAATCTTTTTCAGATATTTTGGACGCCCTTCCCCTTGGCATTTTGTCATTCCAGGTGGAAGAGCGGGTTCTCTTCACTCCCGAGCTGAGCCGATGCCTCGAGTCGTCGTTGCATTCGGCGCGTGGCGCCCCAACTGATGTGGTCCACCGAGGTCCGGATGGTGACGATGTGGATTATGAACCGCCAGATCCTAAGGATCCATGGATATCCATGGTGTGAAACAGATTGGGGTGATATATTGTCCCAAAAAAAATTGGGCCACTGAAAATTGCTGTTCCAATATGGTCCAATAATTCAATACTTGCAGCCGAGATGCTTCATATGCTCCATGTAACTGTGACCTCGGACTCGCTTGGAGCGTTTGCATGCATCTTCAGCTTCAGAACATTTCAGAACAGCCTAAGTTCCCTAACCTCAGGAGGAATGGTTGTTCTCCATACTCAATGGGTAAAGGAGGTTAATGACCAACAGATCTGTCAGTCGTGCAGCGCCATGGCAGCGCTTGAAGCCCACGTGAAAGATGCCAAATCGACAGAGTTGGCAGCGGTCTCCCATGTCAAGATGGAGGAAGGACTTGCCTAAGACTTCAGAGGCGTGAGCTTCCAAGGTTTGGTGACAGGATGTGACGTCATCATTAATGGGGCTTTAAACCATCAAAGATATCGGGATATAGTTGATAAATGTTGATACATGTTGACAAATGATGGTTGGTTGATGATCCTTTGGGGGACAGGTCCGCTATGCCAGATGAAGAGTTCCTCACCAGCTTTCGGAAGCGCTACGCTTTGCTTCAGCAGAAGCTGGCCGAGGCTCAAAGCAAGACCGAGGACGGGTCGACGGTTTTTCAGCGATGGTGGGGCCTCCGAGTTTGCGAAGTTGGTCAATCACAAATAGCTAGGTCTTATGTACTATGGTAGATATGATGTATAGCTAACTAGTTGATGGGGTGAATCTAAACCAAAAAGCACTTCACGGAGGAGGGGGGAACAACCTTGTAGAGATTCTCTGAGCTGTGACGCACTGGTCAGGAGGAAGATGACTCTGCTCCACCTTCACAAGCTGCCAAGTCGCAAAAGGTTTGAACATTCTTTGTATCTCCCGGAAATTGGTTCAGACATTCTTCAAACCACATTTTTTGATTCTTTTAAAACATATGGATATGTGACGGTAAGTGCAATATATTAATCATTAATCAGAACACACGCACACACGCACACATGTATATAGATAAATTATCTATTGATTAATTAATTAATTTATTCATACTATACTATTTATTCCTTTTCACGCGCGCATACATACACACATGCACACACATAGATAGATATAGATAGATATAGATAGATATAGATAGATATAGATAGATATAGATAGATATAGATAGATATAGATATAGATATAGATATAGATATAGATATAGATAGAGATAGATAGATAGATAGATAGATAGATAGATAGATAGATAGATAGATAGATAGATAGATATACATATCACCACCTGTTTTGTTCTTTGAATCTAGGCCGAACGCTTGGCGCGGGCTCGACGAAATCGCTTGAAGATGCCGGAGCTCAAGGATCTGCGGCAACAGCTGACCTCCAAAGCCGTGGAGCACGGACATTTGTGACATGGAACGCGCTGGGGGAGTACTATTGGGCAATGGAATGCTTTGCTATCTGTTTTTTCTTCCCTCTGGGGGGCTTACGTATAGATTTTATGGGTTATGTTTATTCAAATGTAGACTATAGATATGGGTTGATGATGTTCATGATTTATCATGATTTACCATGGTTTGTCCTAAACATGGGGATAGTGATCATGTATGGCATGTTTTGTTGATGATCTGAGTAGAAAAAAAATCATGAAAGCCGAATATGTGGGAAAGGCTTCTGTTTTTGCGCACAAGTGGGCAATACTTTCAATGGATTTCAGGCTAGAGAATTCGATAACTGCTTTGCAGTCGTCTAGACCATTCAAATCTCACAATTGTCGAGAGCTCCTACCCTCAGCTGATCAAACATGGCAATGGAAAATCCCAGATTTACGGTTGATTTTCCTAGCTAGAAACCTCATGAAACTTCCATGGCTCCACAGGGATTTCCCACGTTTCATGACGTCCAAGTGAATCCAATCCCTGGCCCTGACGGCGATGCTTAGGCCAGCCAGTATGGGCAGCTCAGGAGAATGGTCCAAATTTCTACCGAAAGAAGATGACCCCGCTGCGGAAGTGAAGGCAGGAAATTGGTGCGGAAGCAACAGTTCAGCTTATTTCGGCTTCGGCTTCCTTTGCTGCCGAACCATGCTGAATTTAGTTCAACAGTGCCTTAATGTGGGTAAAACAGTAATAAACCATCCCCCAAATCACCATAAATAGGTGGTATAAACCATCAAAATATAGGTGGTTTATTATTGTTTTACCCACATTAGAGCGGTCTCACGGTGATTCTGGAGGATTTTTGATTCAAGGAATTGGTTGGGAACGCAGGTTGCAAGTGCGGCCGAGGCAGCAGGACTGCCAACAGGCACTGGCCACATGATGGGTGTGTCTAAAAATGGGGTGTATATATATATATAATATATATATATATATTATAATTATATATATATATAGATACGGTAAGTTACCTTCATTTACCTTCACAGTGGCAATTTTATAGGGAAATGATGATTCACCATCAACCTTGGGAGTACCCTATTTTTTAGCCCAGATGTATCCCAGATCTTTTGAATAGCTTTCAAATTGTCATTTCAAAAAGTTGGGCCATTGATTGTACACTGGAACCTGTCATGGACCTCCATACACTTGCAGCGAACTTGTGCCAGTTGCGGCAGCGCAGCTGGCGCAGATGGCAGCGAAACGCGAACAACAGCGGCAGCAGCACATGGAACAGCCAGGTGCCCCAGATGCCCACAAACTCAGACAGTTGGATGCCTCCAATTTCTGGCAAGTTTCAGGTGAAAATGAAGCCAAGCGATTGTCGGGGGTTTCCCCATCGAAACCCACATGGTCACATGGCACCTGGGTGGTTGATGAGGTTGTCTCAACTGAATGAGCAGGCAGAACAGATGAAGACCGCATTGTTGATGCCTCAGAAGGACAAGGAAAAGGGCGGCAAATGATTCGTAAGTGAACAAACAGCACGGAGGTCAAGTATGGCGAGGTGGTTTTTCAATGTCCCTTTCGCGGTCCGATTTGAAATAGAACAATCAAGAATCAAGAGCATGTCTAAAGATAGACTTGTTAAGCCCTCAAACGAAACAGAATAAACCAGAATAAACTAGCCCATAACAAATCATAATAACTCATAATAACCACCCTTTCCAGGTATCCCTTTCATTGTGCATCCTTCATGCATCCTGTTGCTTCCAGTCCTAGGCATGGCACGCGATCCCCAGGCCAAAGTCTTGGAATTTACTGTGCCGGGCTGGTGATTTGCCTAATTTTGGGCTCCCAAAATTATATGTGTAAATCCCCTGCATCCTCCATGGTTTCTGGCTATTTTTTGAACTTTTCTGTCTTTACATGTCTTTAGGTTTTTTTTTGGGGTGGAAATTGGGTAAATGACCATCCCACAAAATCCTCCAGCCTATTTCATTGTCAGGATAGTCCTCAAAGTGGGGTTTTGACATTTTTTTGACCCATATCCAATTCATGAGAAAGGATGGAGTTGCAGCACCTTTTTCCGTCTTGTCCCCAGTTTTTCCTACTAAGGTCAGGTGGAAGATTGGTCTGGCATGCCTGCAGGTTGGATCTTTGTCAATCGATGTGCCATCCTGTGCCAAACATTTGAAGCATGTGCCAAAAGCACAGGCTTGGAAAAGCATGTGGGCCGCCTGCGACAGCTGCAGGAACAGCAGGGTCAGGCAGGGACGAGTTGATTTTCGCTTCAAACTCTCAGATAGGAGATGCATTACCGCCTCCATGGGTCCAACTATATCTGAGAGATTCCAGTTGGCAATCATGTCAGTGTCTTATAGGCTGGTCTTAGGTTCGAGTTTGTTGCCCCTGCAGGTTTCTGCTGACCTACAAAACTTGAAGGGTCACAAGGGGAATGACAGAACTCAGGCACCAAAAGGTGGGAAAGCTGCAAGGTGTTGAGTGAATCTGGCTTGTATGAAGTGGTGTGTTGATCAACTGCTTCAAACAACTTGCATTTGTGCAGGATCTCCTGAGATGAAGGGAAAAGGCCAAAGAAAGGGAAAGGCCACCGCGGCTCATTGTTCTGTTGTTAATTTGGAGCCATGGGAATGTGCTGACATGTCACAGACACAGCTTTCCTGAATAATTCTTGAGCCGTTTGACCAGGCCTATGGTAAATGGGCTCCTGGCAAAGGATATGGTGACCACCAGGGTCAGGGTGGTGACTACCACAACCAGGGTGAGAACTACAGCATCCCAGGGGGCCCAGACTATGGTGGACAAGAGCCAGATTGGGGCTGGGGAGGTTGGTACCCCAACCAGTACCAGTGGATGGGGCCGCCCCCAGGGCCCCCAAAAGGGGGCCCTCGCTATGGACGTCGAGGCATGCAGCCGAGGCTGGGAGTTGAGATAGGCTGAGGTAGGTTGAGGTTGAAATGAACCTCATAAGAGTATAGATTGAACCAAGATGTTACACCAAAAGTTGTAACTATGGATTTACATGTGCTGCTGTGTACCTAGACGTGTGGTCTGGTCTTCATTTTTTTCCGTTTGCTCGTGAGATGCACATGCCACCAAGATCCACCAAGTCACGAAGCTTGCGTTGCTGTGCCAGGGGCATGGGACAACCAATGTCTCCAGTTCAGAGCCAGGGTCTCCAGGGTATGTACAGGACAGGTGATTTATTGGAACGGAACCTGTCGCATTTGCCACTCGCTTTCGCACATTTTGTACGTGAATCTGTGGCACATCACCATAGCACCATATAGTACGTACAATTTGAGCTTTTTGCAAGAAAAGCCGCCTGAAAGTGAAGCAAATAACTTTTCTATGACCAACTACAACATACTAAGCATGGCATAGCAGAAACAATAGCAGAAATAACACAAATAATGTCAAGGATGATAACATGAATAGCTCAGTGCACCAGGTCTGTAGTTTGTTGCCGGAGGAGCCCTGCAGAGATGCAAGCCATCAATGGCATGAATGCAGTTCTGCAACGCGTACGTGGTAAAACGGAGACCCGGCGAAACACAGGGGTGTCATCTTTTGACTCGACAAGTTCGCCGTAATTCAGCGAACCTGGTAACGGAGGCCATATTTTCATTGTTTGGGAGAATAACCTATTAATTCATGCCTATGAAATCATATATCGAATCTATATTTATATATGCATATATCTCCCGGCCAATAAAAACCACAGACTCTCTTCCTGAAGTTTAGGTTGAGTTCGCAAGAACTGACATTGTTCCAACTCAAACTTGACAGCGAAGCTGGCTTCGTCCTAGGACGTGCCGATGGTGCGAGCGACGGAGCAGGAGCCGTCTGAATGATGGGCATCTACTGACAACGGAATGGCTATGTTTCCAACAAAAAAGACAATCACAAGTGCCAAACCTCTAATTGTGGATGGTTCAGACCATGTCCAGCAAGGCATGGGGGGGTGGTTTATGGCGTTGCACTTGCCACAAAGATTCAAGAAAAGCCTTTTGGGGCATGTTTGTTACAAAGTACCCCCAAACGGGTCAATTTGGGTAGGATTGGCAGGAGACTGCAGATTTTAGAACATACTCACGGGAGGTGCGACTGAAGAACTTTGCAGGAGGTGCAGCCACAGACAAAGGCAGGTGCATGGGGCGCAGCAGCAAACGAGGACCAGCGACTTTTGTGAAGTTTCATGATTTGAACACATTTTTCTTGTTTGGTTTGTTCGGAGATTGGGAAACCAAAGAATTTGATGATTAATCATGGTTTTTCCCCCCTTTTTGTTTGATTAGTGACCATATGAGGTACATACCCCATTTTCAACCCCCAAAATCAGAGTATCATTCTTGGTTGGTTATATCCCCATCCCCATCATATCCCCGCAATATCCACGACCAGGACGCTCCGGCGGAAGCACCGTGCCCCGGTGTCCAAAAAAAAGCTCTGGTGGGGGGTTCACCAACTATAATGGAGACATAACAGGGATAGAATGGTTGCTATCTAGTGGTTCGGATGGAGCCAAGGAACTATAGGGGTATTCAATGGTATTCAGGTATTCACATTCCCTATGAAATGGGGAGCCACTTGGAGCGACTTAGAGTTCCCCAACTACATGATATTATATAACATCGTATAATCAATGATGATTTGGTGGGTGGTTTCAATGTTTTCTCTTTTCCATCCAAAATCTGACTGGGATGTTTTGGGATGGGTTGAGCCCACCAATCAGAGCATCAAAAGCCAAGGGCTGGGTCTGGCACTGCCACCGGTGACGTCAGTACAGAAGCCTGGCTGCACCCCAGGATGTTTCCTAAGAAGTGGTGTGTTCCATTCCCTTAATATCAATGCATTGATTGTCACCATCTCAAATCCATCTGGCTTCCCAGGGTGCTGCCGCGGGCGCCGCGCAGCCAACTGCAGAGGCGGGGGGCCGGGATTTGATGATGTTGTTTCAATGGCAATTAGAAAAGTTGGAAAACATGATGGAAAGCCAAGGGACTTGGATGGATTTTGGGGGGGTCCGAATTTTTTGGATTTCAGGGGTCCAAATTTTGAGGACCGCATTGAGACAACCCCTTACAGCCCAAAGTGATCTCCCTACCCTTACAGGGGGTTAGTTGTCTCGACACGAGGACCGGAGGCAATCAGCAGCCAGTTCTGCAGCTTGGCTTGGATCGACCTCACGGGTTGAGGTCACCGTGAATGAATCATCCCCAAACATGTCCTCAAAATCATGATGGGTATCTTTGGGGGGAACCACCTTCAATATATATGGTCTATTTTCGTGACTTATGTCAGGTTTGCCGATTTTTGTCGTACTTTGCCATAGGATTTTGCCGCTTTTCTCATGACTGGTGCGCTTGCTTTCCACTGAGGCCGCTGATGGGCCGGGCACTCGGCACACAGGGCGCAGAGTCCATGGTGGAAGTGATTTGGGATTCAGCCAAGCTGAGGAAGGAGAAGAAGGAGAAAAAAGAAAAGCACCTCTGCGAGCAATACCGAAGAATGTTAGTAAAGCAATAGCATCCACCATCCCCAATTCTACCATAAATGGGTTCAAGAAGCAATCAACATGAGTTTGTTTTTTTCTCTTTCTGTTTTTTAAATAATATTGCTTTACTGACATTAACGCGGGATTCACGCAATGCCATAAACCATCCCCAAATGGTAGGTTTATGATTGGTTTACCTCATCGTAGCGAATTATATAGCATGATTTCGCATGCATTTGTCGGACCAGCTCAGTGGTCGCAAAAATCCGTAGATCAAATTGGAACCGCGGTACCATGATTTGGGCACGGATTTTCATTCCAGGAAAAGGCCACGGTTCCAAAATAGCTGAGGAAAGAAAAAGACAAGGACAAGGACCCCTCCCGAAAGGAGTCGGAGAAGAAAAAAGATCCAAAGGAAGATGAGGCCATGACATCATGGCTACTGGCTCAAATCGAATGCATGTAACTCCTCAGAATGGATTAAAAAAAACATCAACACCAAAAAATAGAAAGCTATTGGGGCCCATTGGTGCTACAATTTTGATCGCATTCCACGCGGCGATGAGACATGACATATTATTTCGGTGGCACGTGTTTTTGATGAAGTTTGCAGGATGCTGTTGGGAAAACCGGAAGCAGAGCACAAAAGAGCTGGTTTGGCAAGTGAGCACATCTTAAAGTCTTGGGCAATGTCCAACGCAGTTGCTGGCCTTGCCCGCGAAGTCTTTGAATATCAAAGGCTCAACCCTGTCCTTGTTTGGATTCCAAGCAGTGGCGCTAGGGTGTCACCATGTACATAGCATCTCAGATTGCCGGATCGGCGTTGCCGTAGACGGTGCCTGAAAGTGTGGCCGCTCATTTTCTGGACTTTGGGAAGCTTGGCAAAGTACATGCCACACTTTCCGCATGAATTCCACCTGACTTGGCAATTCGGAATGGTGGATTGAGGCTCCTAATGGCTTGCATGACCACCCAGCAGGCAGGCTGCACACAATGCTTGCATTTTTCTTGCGCCCTGTTTGGTTCAGAGTGGCAGGGGAACAGTTTCAAAATTCGCTGGTGAATCATCAGTTCCTCCAATAAATTGGACTGAGAGACCTGCAGGTCATTGATGAATGCATCGTGGGGCCAGGACAGATCCTTCAACAGTGGCATGGAAGCATTGGGAGTTGGCCATTTTCCTTGCCTACCCGGGTTTAGCTGCAAATGGGGCAGCCCGAATTCCACAAAATCCTCACTATGATACCATCATTTTTCCATCATTTAGATTGCCAGTTTGGGATTTTTTGGTGTGTGCGCCACATTTTGGGACAAAGCCACAAAAACGAGCCACAACAAGCCAACCTGTCGAGCGATCAGCATCCATCAGCTGAGGTTCCGGAAGTACTCCTACCTGCTGAAAGAAAAGGTCGAAGGCCGTTTTGGACCACCAGACCCCCTCGCAATGGTTTTGGGATGGCCCCCCGTTGAGGTGGGGATTTTGGGCTCATGTTTTGGCTGCAGATCTTGATCCCACGGACATCGACGCTTGCAGAGAGCGTTGGGGGCCCTGGCTGGCCTCAGCGGGTCGCCTGTGCGAATTGGTGTATAGCAGGGGCTTGCAGACATTTCCATTATAATGGTCCAATGCTTAAAAAAGTGGCAGTGCACAACCAGCCAAGTCAGGAATGCATACAGCTAGAATCAACGATATGGGACAAGCAAAAGCACTTCGCCAAGGAAGTCTGGACCAAGAAAAGGGATTTGAGATCTACTTATGCCATTTATGCCAGCGCTGTGCTCCTTGTGAGTTGTTTGAGGCATTCAAGCCTACAGACAAGCCAAGTATGAAGTGCAAGTGCTGTCCGAGAGCATCGTGGACCGTGGCTGAGGGCATCTTAGTGAGAGGATTTCAATGAGGATTTCCCCCAATCGCCATGTGCTTATCATGTTCCTTCCAGCTGACATTGATGAAGTCACTGTGGCAGGACTTCCCGTTGTTCCGCCTCCGGTGTGGGGACATGACCAGCCTGCTCGCACGGAAGGCGCGCAAGCGAAGCCAAGAGTGGTGTCTGGGGTGCTTTGAGATGTTGAGAAAATGCTGCAAGGCTGAAGAATTAGCCCAAGAATGCCTCCGTTGAGCTCTTACTGTGTTTATGACACTGGTGAGTGGCCGATACAAAGGGATCAGATCATTCAGCTGGGCAAACCATTTGAGAAAGACAAATGTAGACAATAGATATATAGATCCATTTGTATATCGGATCCTAATGGAAGTATGAGTCATGATAAACGGGAGACAGACGTTATCAACCAACCTCTGGTGGCTGTTTGATATAGCTCCAGGATGTGGAAGACAGGTGTAAAGTAAACAAAAGCAAATGATGCTAAGGCCAATGTAGCGAGTGCATTGAAGAGAGGGCTGATGGTATCCTCACTGAATGGGTTCAGAGCTTAGATCCAGTGCGTCCCTGGCGTCGCTGCCGGACCCCGGGCTGGCTGTGCCGAATGCGGTAGTGACACCTTGGTCGCCTGGGTTTCAACTAAGGATGACACTCACAAGCGCATCCTTGCCAGCCCAGAATCGGAGAAAGACATGGCCGGGGAGTTCGAGTCGAGTGTGTCTTGAAAAATGTTGAAAAATTTTGAAAAACAGCCAGGGCCAGGGCCCCCAGCTGTTTTCCCCAAAGCTCTGGCAGCTCCAGGCAGATTTGCGCGAGTTCATGGAAGTGGTGCAGAGGAAGGTGGTGAAGCCACTGATGGAGCTCTAGCTGAATGGTCATCCCAAGATGATGCGAGATGGGTTTCTCTGGGAATGTGCCACCCTTCCAATTGTATCCAAGGGTAAGATTGGAATTGCCATAAATTGATATATAAATTAAAAGTAACTTGGAGCCATTTGCAACCCATTTTTTCGGAGAAAACTCCAGACTCAGGAACGCACACGTGTGGTGCATCAACAAATGAACATGGTGGAGGATTTCAGCCACGACGTACCAAGCTCAGCTCCGCTGTGGGAGAGACGTCGCTGGGCGCTGCTGGGGTCCGGTCGAGGTTGGGGGCGAAGTGGTGGAGAAAGCCTTCCGCTCGTCTGGAACTTACGGTGGAAGCGACTGAACATGACTGAACCAGGAGGATAGGATATTTTGAGATAAATAAATAAATAAATAAAGAAATATAAATATAAATGTAAATATAAATATGAATATATATATATATATACATAATATGTATATCTATAAATATCGACGTGTACATTTGACATACATATACACGTTATCTTTGGTAATTAGAAATGTATCTCCGCGGAGCCATACACACACATATATATATATTTATTATCTCTCTATTTTTTCCAATAGATTTCTGTCTTTTTGGTCTGGTTGCGGTGTGTCTCCTTGTCCCAAGTCTCAAATTTCGCCATCCAACGTGGAGGTTTGAGTGGCCACTTCAGATCAATATGGATGTCATGGAGCTCGGGCGCCCAGCGCTGACAGCACCAAGCCTTGCTGCGGTGAGTATTCGTGAGTCATCCTGATGCGGTTAAGGGCGGACCGACAGCTCAACAAGGACAAAATTGCCTTTATGGTCAGGGGCTTGGTGTGAGGCAATCTGTTTCAGAGGTTTCCAAGTCTTTCAGTGAGAGATGTGAGAGCCAAGGCAAATTTGCAGATGTTTTTTTTTTTAAAGCACGAGCAACCCAAGATCTTCCCAAGGAGCAGTTGCAACGCGAAGTTGAAGAGTACCAAGTGGACTTTCAGAAATACCAAGCAGTCGCAGCCTCAGTGAATCGGCACCCCTAATTCACCATTTCAATAGGGAAAATCATGATTCATCCGTGGATGGAATGGGGGTTTCCATAGGTTTTGGCGTCAAATTTTCAGAAATCTCCATTTTTGGGTTGGTTCATTCCCAGTAAATTGACATACACCCTGAACATCGCTATATTTTTGAGTGGAAAGTCCTCTTCCAACCCCCTGAGTTGGCAGGGTCTATGGCAGCCCAGGAGTTGGAATGGGTCAAGGGTCTGGACTCCTATGCGGTGGCTGGGCAAGTGGCACAGCGAATCCAGACCTTGCAGGATGGGCGCGATGGGCGAACGCAGGGGACAGCTGCAAGCTAGGATGAAAGATGGGTTTGGTTGGAAAGAATGGGGATTTCAACAGCTGATGGGTGAGAAGTAATGAATTGATATGAATTAATCAAAATCAATCATTTTCGCATTTTTTCTCCAAGAAAAAGCATCAACCCTGGGGCAATAGCCGAAACGCTTGCGAGGACAATCTCGTGCGGGCCACCGACAGGGTCAGAGACTCAGGGGGGAATGCCGAAATCATTTGGAGATTGGTCTTTTTTCATGTCAACACCTGTGACTTTCCCATATGATATAATAATCTATATTATATATATATATATTATATTAAAAATATTATATTATATACATACAAGTACATATATATATATATATAGATATTTTTATATCCATTATATATATATTATATTATATATATATAATATATATATATATGAATGACGGGGGTGAACAGCGAAAATCCATCCCAGCTATTTTTAGCTGTTCAGCAAGAAACAATGCATTTTGGAATATGTTTGACACTTTTTGACCCATGCCTATCCAACCCCTTCCTGCGCGAAGATGCGGGCAGTGTGCTAGGGCAAATCCTCTGAGATGTCGTGGCAAAACAAAAATCAATGCTTCAACTACAGTTCCGACCTGGAGACTTTCAAACCTTGCTCAGGTCAAGTCCTTCTCAGATCGGGAGAAACTCTTCCAGATCGATCAGAAGGACTACTCAGAGCTGGAGGCCCACCGTGGCGTGCCGCTGGGAAATGCCTGAACTAAATGGAGGCTTCTAGCTGCCAAAATCATCTATAAATGGGAGATTTGAGATCACCAACCAGAGGGAAACTGAAGATTGGTTAAGCTCTGTTGCCTTATGAAAAGAAAATCCGAGAACGTGATTGTCCATTGCTTGTGTTTGTCTTCCATGATTCCTAGGTTGCATACTACATTGATTTGAAAGCGCCTTTACCACTAGCCACAGGTGGTTCAAGAGGAGTACAAACCCTACTTTGATCTTTGGTCAATGGCCATTGACTACAACGGGTGCCTGCCTCAGTGGATCACTTCTCTTCTGAGCTGCAAAAACCTAATCAAAAGCGCTCCTTTTGGCCGATGAGTTTGTGTATGTTACATATCTTAAGACATTCACCGATATGTATATACATATAGTTACATATATCATGTATACATATACATATTTATATGTGGTTGATTCCATGTTCACATGATGAATGAAGCCCCTTTACTCGGCCCTTCTGACACTGTTTCAGACCAAGGTGCGAAGAGGAGTGGCTAAGCGGAAAACTGGCAAATTTGTCTGCTGCAGACGTCGAGCAGACAGTGGATGACAATTTCAAGGAGGGAATGGATGGACAAGAACGGACAGTGATATGGATTATCCATTGATAGCATAGATGTCAAGTTAAACTCGTTAATTCATGTTAATTCCAGATATTGCCGAGTCAGTGTTGTCTTTTTAGATATCCACTGGGTTATCCACCACTTTGATGCATTTGGGGAATCTATTGTGACTAAGTCATACTGGATGGTTTGTGTCCCCCATTTATGCGCAATTCAAACAGACAGGACATCCGCTCCGTCCCATATACAAGGTGGTGCCCCCCAGTTGTACGTTGGTTTATAAACCATAGTAGCCCGTTCGATATATCTACCATGAACAATAGAATTGGCCGAGTTATTTGCGTCAACTGAGCGATTCCGAACTGGGGCACCACCTTGTACCGTGGCCAGGACTCCTACAAAGCTTTCAAGTCCTTCGAGGGCTCTCCGAATCCACAGAAGGTGGCGCAAGAACTGCGCTCAGCGGTGCAAGCGTTCAAGAAGAACATGCCCATCATCCAGGCGCGGTGTTAGAAACGTTGGAACTGGGTGGTTAGATTTGAAAACAGCACCCCATACATATGGGACGGTTGATTCTTATATATTATATTCATTGTTGGTGATATTCTCCCATTGGAATATTCCATCATCATATCTCCCATTCTATATTTCAATGGACCCATATTTCCTAGGAAAATCCATGGTTTCCTGTAAATTTTCCCTTAACCCAATCCAATGACTATTCCATGTTCATCATTTTTCTATTCTGCTGACTTCTCACCTTGGAAGCCTCAGAATTCCGGCCGCTGCAGGGCCTTTGCCAGCCGGCCATCAAAACCTCGCATTTGCTGCAGCTCTTTGAGGCTGGACTCGTCATTTCATGGGGTTTTCTTGTTAAGGAAACATGAACAAGATGCAATTTTTTCATGGGAAAAGATCATGAATTTGGATTTTGGTGTGTCCCAACCCAAATTCTATGGTATTTCATGATCTCTTTGATGGGAAAATGATAACACTCACACCAATGGGTTTGGGAAGATATTTTCAGGCAACCTGATGGGCGGACGGCTGGGGCATGGCCGGGCATGGCCCTTGTCACAGGACATGGATGTGGACATTGATATGGAGGATGGCCTGACCCTGAATATGTGGCTTGAATGCAGATGAGTGGAATATGAGTCATGCCTGTGGGTTGATCAAACTGCTTGGATCTGGTGGTTCCCAGTCATTTTGTCAGGTTTCCAACAGTTTGTTCATTACCTTTCTTGCAATTTAAGATGATGATTCAGAAGGACTATTGGGGGGTTCGAACCACCAACAAGATCCAACACGAAGAGTATGACTCTGATGCTGCTTGCTATGTACACCTATGATTCATGCGCACACAGAGTCAAAGGTGCCTGGAAGCGGGCATGCTGGACCATGTGGAGAAGGTTGATGCAATTAGCACCTCTGCTCAGAAGCAGCATGGCTTGAAGGTCCGCTGCAGATCACGTGGATTTGTCCAAAAATAGGGGGGTGGGCCAAACATGGCCAGAAAAATAGTGCGGACAATGATAATCAATCAGATATGAACCAGAAGATTTTGGGGTACTATTCAGACTAACCTAAATGGAGCATCATGCTGCAAGTCTTGTGAGTCTTGTGAGTCATGGCCTGGTTTCTTTAGTGAGGGCTCTGATATTGCTCAGAATCACCATGAAATAGACAGGTGGCTCTTCAGACAATGAAGAATGAGTGGAAAGCTATGGCGCCAGGGGCTCTGATTCTCGTTTGTGGCAAACACTGGGTGTTGAGATTGTGGAGGATTTCGCTTTGTGGTTTCCTGATTTCAGGTTTGGCACCCTTCCGTACAAGAACACTGGAACCTTCCTGCTGAAAGGAGCCACCGCAGAATCTCCCAACTTTTGCTGATGAGTTGCATCGGATGAGTCCACGGGGCTGATGAGTCGCCAGGAGCGGATGATGTCCAAGCCTTGTTGGATGATCACATCATCAAGACGCAGGCACTTGACATCAAGGAAGCAGCAGGACTTTCGCTTCAGTGGTGACCCAATAGTCAAGAGTTCCATTCCAACATTTGTTACACACCTATAGTTACCTTGTTGATTTGGAAGCACCTGCATGGTCAGATGAGTTCGTATTCCTTCTTTTTGATATGTCCTTTTCACAGCTTGCCAATGCAGGCAGTTCGCGGATCACCATTCGTAAAGCCCATTGAGAAGGAGGTGAAGGCTGGTCCTGCGTTTCTTCAATGAAATGCCGGGCACTGCCACACAAAATCAAGGTTCAATCCATTCGGGTTGTGTCTAAAAAATGTGGTATACCACCCAAAGAACCATGAAATCATGGACATGAGGCTGGAAACAACGGATCTTGGGGGTTTCCCAAGATTTCTTGATTTCTCAGTCCAACCCAAGGCATACCAAGTTGGGATATACATACACATGTATGTAAACAAGTAAATACATGAATACATGAGTAAATAGATAAGTAAATAAGTAAATTACTTAATTAAATAGATAAATGCATAATCAAAAGCAACATATACATATATACCGATACAATGACTATCCCCATTGATTAAAGGTCTTTACATACCCAAAGCCTATTTTCAGGTACCTTGCCACCTCACCTTGCCGGGTTGATATGCCCGGAATCTTGAGGACTGGGAAGCGAAGCTCATTTACATCCAGGACGGCATTGCCATGGTGGGTTGGACGGTACCCCAACAGGCTGAGGTTTTGGGTTGTCCAGCAATAGGAGACACACCAAGATTTTGCAAACATGACAATTGAAAGAGGGAACATGAAGGGTTTTTTAAGCGTCAATTTTTGTGTGTTTCTAAAATTGTCAGGTACCAAACCCAGATACTGATGATATTGGTCTTGTGGAGCATTGTTGTTTGAACGGCCTCTGTTTCGGCACCATGCTGTGCAGGATTTGCTGGAACAGTGGCTCATGGTCCAAAGGACGGGTCGGATTTTCCAGAACATCACAGCATGAAGAGAACTATCAAAACTTGGATTCTTCATCCTTTTATGTATGTTTTTCCCATTGAAACCTTCATTCAAAGTGGATTTCCCAGCTAGCCATGTCTGAGTACCGAGGATAAGACTGGCATTTCGTGACGTGTTCCTTTCAATCTCCCGGTTTGCTGTCCTAGGACCTGGCTGTACCTAGAGCCCATCTTCAGCTCCGAAGACATCGTCCACGACCTGGCTTTGACATGTTTTGTTTTGGGGAAAACTGGTCTCAAGAATTCACAGGACCACCCTCCCATTTTTTTTGGCACATGATATTTGATGGTGAACTGGGATTATATAAGTGAAGAATCAACGGAAGTTTGTGGGTTACATTGGTGCGCATCTATTTCACCACCAGATACATTTGATCAGTGTTTCCTGCAACTGGGTCCCATGAACCGGTCCAACCTGAATCCGGTTTTTGCCCACGGAACGAGTCTGGCCGGAAAGACACAAAGAAGGCTAAAGAAGCATAAAGAAGTATAAAGACGCATGAAGAAGTCATAAGACGCATGAAGAAGTCATAGAGAGGTTCTCACTGCTTTGAGGTGCGTCAGATGCCTGATGAAGCAAAGAAATTCCAGGCGGTGGACAAGTCTTGATCTCAGATGCGGCGCAAGCGGAGTTGTGCGCATTTCCATTATGGGTAAGATGATATCCAATGCAAATGGTATCCAATGGTTTCCATTAATTATGGGTAAGCTTATGGATAAGATTATGGATACCTCATTCATCCCACGATATCCCATGTTTTGATCATGGCTCATGTGACTGTCATTGTCCAGCCATGGCTACGGGTCAACCTTGGACACCCTGCCCCTTTTTCTAGGCTTTGGCGAGGCACCATGAATTCGGTGGATGAGAATCCATTGGCTTTCACCTCAGGAACTGCTTTGGTGAGGTCCGGTGGTCCTTGCCCTTTTTGGATTTTGGAAGTGGACAGCGGACAGTGGACATGCTGTCCTGATTTTCCACCGGGAAAGGTCCTGGATGTCTCGGAGATAGAGAACCTTCTGCTGCACTTCACTGAAGCCAACAAAAAGTACGCCACACTGAGATGCTGAGATGCTCTGCTTAGATTTTTGGTAACGACTTTTGTTGACACATCAGCTGGAGCAATGTGATGGCAATGTGATGGCAATGTGATGGCAATGTGATGGCAGGCTGGATCAGATTCAGAAGTGCCTCAACGACTACCTGGAAACCAAGCGTTTGGCGTTCCCGCGCTTCTTTTTTCTGTTTGGTCCCCGGCCAATTTCAAGTCGCATGCGCAACATTACTGAACTTCACTGTGCAAAGGACTGTTATGGATCGTTATTGGCTTATGCGTCAGACTTTCAGATACTTTCAGAACATCCATCCCTACAAGAATAGCAGCTCTGATATAATGAATCCGTTCATACTGACTACAATACGCATTGGTATTCCATAATCCTCCATTGATAGATGATTTCGCCATATTTTCCCCCATTTTTTTTTGGCCCATTGGTTGAGGGGGTGCCATTCTTCAGGTCCAATGAGGAGCTGTTGATGATCCTCTCTCAGACGAAGGACCCAACGGCTGTGCAGCCACACATGGGCAAGTGCTTTGAAGGCCATCGATCCATCGTGGGCAATGCCCGGGGGTTGGGGAGATTGGGAGATTTCGGATGAAAAGGGTGGATGATTGTTGGGGAACTCGACCGAAACTACCCCAGAAATTTACTGGAATAAAATGGCCAAATTACCATTAGTGATAGCTCCATCATGGTTATGGTCTTATAGCCTCATTATTTGACAACAAAACCTCGCTGACGTCAGGCATCAACCGAGTCCGCTTCGACGGAAACGATGAGATTATTGAGGCCATGCTGTCAGTGGAAGGCGAGGTGGTAGAACTTGCGAGCAAGGCAGGGCTGGCTGGCAACGGGTTCAGCAACGGGTCATGGGAGCATTCAAGCAACGCATGTTGCATATAGAATGGATTAATATAGATAAAGGTGAATGAATCGGAACATGCAACCAATCACCATTGTGATGCAACCAATGGAGTAGATGTAATTACTGGTTGATGAATGGGAATATATGGGGATATATGGGGTAGATTTGTCCCGGTTTTGAGTGGTTCGAGATGATACATCCCCAAATTGATTTGAAGCCGCAAGAAGCCCCCAGGCAATTTAACACTTTGCCGTTGCCATAGAAACGGACCCATTTGGTCATGACTTATGCATTGTTAAAAATTGCCATTTTCCATGGCAAAGTGAGTTCGATTCCCAGAGGTTACCATCGCCAAAGCGTCCAACCTTGATCGCATCCCAGAAACATCCATCCGTTGTTTTGCGTTTATTGTATACTAATCACCTACCTTTGGCCTTATTATACAGTAACCCCCCCGAAAAAAAGATAGAACAGTAATTCATCACCATTTTAGAACCTGGATTTTTACCACATCTTTCAATTTTCCTTTTGGCTAAAGATTGCCACAAGACTAGCACCGGTGTTCCTGGTCGTCAGGTGAATGTCAACGAGGGCGACAAGAAGGGCAACGTGGAACGCTGGCTGTTGGAGGTTCAGGACTCGATGATCAAGACCTTGACCAAGGCAGCGGGGCCACCGGTGTCCATGGAGGTAGCTGGGAACATCGAAGTAAATATGGTGGGATTTCTTCCAGGCCATGTTTGATGACACCAGAGGCTATAGGTTTTCTGATCTGAGAGACTTTGATAGATAGGATTAGATAGTGTATGATAGTAATTAGTATCAGTATGATGGGTTTAGTACGAGATCCGGATTTTGTAGAAAAGATCCAGATATAGTACCACCCTAGTATATGACGTATGATAGAATTTGATAGCGGTGATATCTCATAATATAGTATAATTTAGTGTTATAATGAATATTTATGTGTATCCATAAGGTATATGGGTTAACCATCCGTTGTATAGCTTGCTAACTACCCTGCACCTCCTTTCTGAATCGCCGGTGTTCCTAGTCGCCCTTGCAGATCATGGGCGATTCGGTGCGCGCCTATGCGGAATCCAAGAGGGACAAATGGGCAAGGGCCTTAGCCTTGGAATGATGTGGGGAATGATATGGGGATATTACTCATGAAGAATATGGAGATTCTGCGGGGATATCATGATTATATCAGAGATAATCCCTAGTGTTGGTGACAATTTCATGGGATCTTGTGGAACGCATATATATATATATATCGCACACACACACACATATATATATGTATATATGATGTATATATCATCATGGGATATAATGAGATACATTTACAACGTGAAGATCATCCGCCCCCTGCAATCTTAAATGCCTACCGTAAGCGCTGGTGGAATGTAGTGGATGTCATGATAGTCATGGGGCGTATTTAATAGGGGGATGGGATTGCTGACATGGGCAATTGAGTGGTGATTTGTGCTTAGTGTTGGTGATGATGGATCATGCTCAGGAATGATAAGTAAGTAAGGCATGTACTGTATATATATATATAGTGCCGTAGCAATAGTGAAAACAACTGATGATTTGCAAACAAATCGGCATCAGCTTGGTTTGAGGTGCTGGACTGGCCAGGTCAGGTAGTCATTGCTGCCCGATGCTCAGCGGTGCTCAGGACGTTTTCCAACTGACAAGGACTGACAAGTCTCACTGGTTTCCAGCCGGAAGCAACCACTGCATGTTCTGCAGGTGGACAACATCTACTGGACTCAAGAAGTCGCCGAAGCCATCGAAAAAGGAAACCTTGAGCAGTATTATGAGGCGGCCTCAGGGCCTACAGCTGTGGCTACAGCTCTGTGTGGGTTGAAATATTGGTAATTCATGGTGATTCATGGTGATTAATGGTAATTAATGGTGATCAAGTGTGGGTTGATGACAGCCCCCATCTTCAAACGGATGTGTGAGCCTTTGCCTTTTTCTTTACCCTGAAGCCTTGTTGGAAGGGGTCATCTTTCGTGGCTTCATGTTTTTTTTCCATTCCTATTTGGACATGACCTTTCATAGCACAATCAACCCCCAACTTAGCACAGCACTGGAAAATAACATCTTCTTAAGACTTCTTAATAGGCAAATTATCTTTTAATGGGCCATTTTCCATAGCAAACTCTTTACGTACCAGGGGGTATTACCCATGTTCGCTTAAATTCGCTTAATATCCGATTCATATTCCCATCTTTCATATTCCCTCAAAATCTCCATTTGTTCCGATTTGTCCCGGTTAAGGAACCAAATCTCGAATATCCCATTACATCTAATTTTATAGTCTATGCAGACACCATATTATGTTTCATCTTCCATTATGTCACGTGCCATTCGTGTTCCATGATATTTCCATTGCATTCCCATGACATATCCCCATGAATCATTATTTCTGTAAAAACTCTCCGCGTAAACTGCACATGTATATACACGATAAGACTACCCTGCAGCGTTGGTTCAAAAGGACTAGCAGCTTAACGGTGTTAACTTGTTTACCCTGCCCCATAGTNCTGCAGCGTTGGTTCAAAAGGACTAGCAGCTTAACGGTGTTAACTTGTTTACCCTGCCCCATAGTGGTTGTAACATACTATTGTGGCTGGCCTGGTAAACTACAGGTTATCAGCCGTAGTCTCACCACCTAGCTATGGAACA